>JAOYNN010565536.1:0-13499 GCA_025770095.1 Goniobranchus kuniei
CTGAACACTGACTCACTCAGTACGAGTTTGCACCACTTATGATGGGTTACGTCCTGAGCCTACTTATGATGGCTTAGGTTCCGCCCTAATCTGACGGTCAGGAAAGACTGGTTGATGGACGGCAAGGAAAGACCATTTGACAGGTAGGGAAGGGCATGGGTTCAGGAGACCCTGAACCTGTCAGCAATTGTAGGTTATCAACTCACATTGCAGACGTTAGAAGTCAACACCAGCTAAAAGCACAAGTAATGAAAGAGGTCCTTCAAACACCCGATCATGGAAGGAGCAACGAGTACCACCACAACGAATTACCCTGAATCGACTTGGAAATGCCCATCGGATTTCAAATTTCACCACTCCCGTGCACCGCTGTACTTGTGGCAAGCTCTTCACGATGCAGAGCGGAATGAAAATTCATTACACTAAAATGATATGCATGAGCAAAACAGTTGAAGCACAGGATCCCCCCATGGAACTACATAAGTCGAATGAAGACACACGCTTGTTGGCAGACACAATGCAAGTGACTTCACCCGTGATGTTTCATACGCAGAGCTCATTCAAGTCATTGATGGAAGACGTCCTAGAAAACTGTTCCTCCAGTCGTTGTCAAAGGAATGGGAAAATCTTGACGACGAACTACACCAAAAATTGAAAGAGGGTTTCAGATATTGCGAGGAAGTCTGTATGGAAATATTCACAGACATCATTTAGACCAATTTCTCCAAAATTGGGAGTAAATATATATGGAAGAAAATGCACACTATTACCGGGGGAATTTATGGTCAAGGGGTTACATCAAGATCTTAGAGCGCCATCAACTTGAAGCGCGCGGGTTCGAATCGTCCCCCTAATGAAGAGCATGCCAGGGCACTGGAACAATGACCTCAGTGTGGCCTAGTCTTCCGATGGTGTCAGAAGTTTAAGGCTAATAACTCACTGGAGGGGGCTCTTCTTCCCTAAAGATCTAGAACTGTATTGCTCAGTACAAGTTTCCATGTTTTAGTATGAAAGAAATCAGTGTTTTGAAAAATATAAAGGACATGACTGGCAATATTGGCAAACCGGTTTCTTGCAAGTCAATGAAAGAATAGACTGTGACAGAAGCAAACTGGTGACTATGCCATAGTCTGATTGATTGTGTTTTTATAGGTCTTAGATAATCAATCAGAAACTATTTGGATTTGGCACCTAAAATAAACATGTTTGAGACAGTGTGGAAGCACCAAAATCTCTTTAGTTGTAATTGATTTTTTTCACCAAAGAAAGCTCAAATGTTTAAAAGTAACCAAGTAGGGGGCAAATTTTCACCTAAGAATATTATGACGTTTTCCGTCATCAGGACAAGAAGGACAGTTTTAAGTAGAAAAAAATCGATTTGGACAATAAGAAAGTATCAAGATTTGATGCCGATTCTATGGCTCTCAAAGAAACCCGGTCGTAACAAGATCCAGAATGTGAATAATTGATTTCTGTAATTGCAACTCTTTCTTTGTAAAATCACCAATGAAGATGGTCCCACGCCAAGATGCTTTATACAAAAGCACTATTTCAAGTCGAATTCCCAAAACTCTACGATGTTTCTTCATGCGATTAACAACCTGTAAAGAAAATGTTAAATACTTTCCAAAATACGCAAACCAGTGAAAAGAAATGTAGCAGCTGAAATGACATTATTATTCTTGAGACAGCTGTCCCCAACAAACATGAACAAGTTTACCGTATTTTAAGAAGAAACGTAAAGCAACATCAATTTGGAAGATAAGACACTTTTAGAGATAGAGGTGCCAACTCTAGGTATTTAAGCGAAAACATCCATCGATTGTTCCAGACTTAAATACGAGGGAGAAAGATTACTTTCCTTTGACTCAATCCCTTCTCTGTCCACGCACAATAATTAAGAATTATAATCTGTGCCCAGGATATCGACGCTTTGAAATCATTAGCGTCATTTGAAGTCGATTGACTCATGACATGCTTTTTACTTACAACCCTTACCTTTGCTCAGGAAGCTACACAAAAACCACACCCCAACCCTTGCAGAGAAGAAATTGAATATTTCCTCAAATGAAAAGAGACGAATGCATAGGCCAGGACAACAGAAAAGCGCTATTTGAAAAGTGTGGATGCTTTTATGCTGTAGATATTTCATGTAAATAACATGAATCAAATCAAGAAGGACTGAAGTTAAAGTGAGGGATATCCTTTGTAACTTTTGACCACAGGATTTTAAAGAGGTTCAAGATACGTCAAGAAAAAACAGATTTACAGTACTGCGATTTACCTTTGCCAGATCTCCTCGAAACGAAGTCGACTGAAACAGCTTTTCTAAAAACCAAGATTTCAGCCAAGTGATACAATCCAAACGATAACGGAAAATACAACAAGAATTGCCATGTAGAAAAATGTAACATTTTCCTTTATTCCTTTCTTTATACTTCTGCTTTGCTCTTGGGGTTGGTTTACGACTACAGATATAAGTAGTGGTATATGTGTGAACCATCTTTCGAATTTTAAATCAAACTCACGACACAGCTATAGAATTCTTTAGCTTTGCACAGGTTTTAATGGAACAACTCTTCTTTTCAATGGTGCTTGTAGAGTAATACGCCTTGTGTGGCGTCATGTAGGTGTTTACCATATATTTAAGATTTAAAAGATATGACCCATGTAGGGTCAGGGGAGAGTTTGCCACTTATTGAACGATAAAGTCACAAGGTAGAGGCTAGAGACATGAGTCGCAATATCCCGACTCATTTTTCCACACAGTAATTACTGATGACACAAGCCTTGTATATTCAGGAAATAAGCTTTCTGTGAAATATAAAGAAGTTGAAATCAAGGCTTTTCTTCTGGTTTCCTACAAGGCCACGAATGCAGTCTTTGGAAGACAAAAATTGACGATTACACCATAGTCCAAATGACTAAATCTTTAGAGGTGAGTAATTAAAAGACAATGTTATTATCCAGTCTTGGCAAACAAAATAAACATGTTTTAACGAAAGAAGAGGGTCGAATTGCCTCTTTCATAACTGAACTATATCCTTGAGAGAAAGACCAATTCTAGAAATAATTGGCAAAAAATCTCTCCCCTATAAACACTTAAAGTTTAGCCATCATTGTCCCAAGAAGAACACAAGAACAATATTTCACGGATCCAGACCTTAAGAGTATAAGTGAATGATTTCTTTATGTTTAACCTCTTCTCTGCCAATACCCCATACAACATATACCCATGCTACAGATGCTTCAAAACATCCAGCATCATCTCAAGTAGAGTTACTCATTACACGCTTTATTATTTCTTCATTTCAACCATCTATCCTCTCTTGACCTAACTCTCTAAGAATGTTTTATGCAATTACCTACCGGCATAGAAGAAGATAAATACTTTACAAATAGGCAAGTGAGTGAAATGGGTATTAAGGAAATCGATGTGTGTTTGGTGAATATGAAGGACATAGCTGGCAGAATTGGCTATCTGGATTTCTGCAAGTCTATGAACGAAAAGTATTTGAAAGAAGCAAACTGATGGCTATGTCATAGCCTGCTTGATTCAGTTTTTGTAGTTCTGTCATGATAAATTACATATTGTTTTGATTTGCAATTCAAAATAAATATGTTAAAATTTTGAGTGTTATGACTGAAATATTTCTTTGAGAGAGAAATCTCCAGTGTTTCGAAGTCTTGGATCAAGCGGCAAATTGTTATCAAGCAACGTTAGGAGGTTTATCATCATTATGAAAAAAAGAAAAATAGTAAAATATTGATTTGGAAGATGGGATAATATCAATGTTTGATGCCGAATCTAGAGTAACTCAAAGTAAGCCCTTCGTTATTAATCAAATCCAGGATATAAATGAATTATTTCCGTATTTAGATTCTCTTCTGCCACTCTATAAGTGCTTCAACACTTAAAAACGCTATTTCAAGTCGGATGGTCATTAAACGTTCTGTGTGTCATGCATTCACGTCCTTCGACTGCAGAATGTTTCTCTGTGCGACTGACTCCTGCAGAAATGAAGTCCAATACTTTACAAACAGGCAATGGTTTGGAAGGAAATGTCGTACCTGGAACAATCTGATTATTCTGGAGACAGTTCGTCCCCAGTAAGCATGAGAAAGCTTACTATTTGACAAGACGAGCTGTAGAACAACATCAATGTGATAGATAAGATAGCTTTATCATAACCAGATGCTGATTGTAGAGGTTTTAAGAGAAAGCCGTCCATTTTATGGCCCCAGACTCACGCAAGGAGAGGAAGAATGAGTACAATTAATTGTTTAGTCCATTCTCTGTCTCATGCTCGATACAGACCGTACTATCCAGTCTTATTCGGTATGTGCCAGCGCAGAGTGAGAAATTGTGAATTAAAGTAAAAATAAAAGTAGAGATAGCATTATATAACGTACGTTCCACGGCGTGGCCATGCTCACGGCGCTTTACAATGACATTTTAGTCCCCTATCCAACAGCAATACAGAACAATTAGAACAAGACTTGCAGCGTATTAGGTGCGAATACATTTTTTTCAGACAGAGACAGGGCTATCCGGCCAAGTTCTAATTCACACCTGAGTAGAATGAGGTAAAGTGCCTTACCCAAGGAATAAACGCATGGTGAATGCCTCTTTACTCTCGATTAGTGCTGTGATGTGATCACCACATAGCCACTGACGCCCACAATTTAGAGCCTTTTCCAAGACTCAACTTCTCATTGCACTTCACAGGAACTGTCTACCACTAGACTCCAAAGCCGCAAAAGAGGAGTATGTCAGGGGTGAATGTTCTCCCGTTTCTTGTAATATTAAGGTACAACGAAGTGAGCTTCAGAAACACCTTAAAGGAATGTCACTGGGTTTTGTTTGATGTTCACTTTTGCAGAAAAACAACAATATGAACAACAGGACTGACCATCTACAAGTCTGAATGTCTCGTATAAACATTATTTGACATTGACTGATTAACAGCATCTTCATTGAAATTCGAACTCTTTAAACATTGTTTTATTCATTTTTCACAGATACAAGAATACTCAGCTATACGGTAGAACAAAAAGCAACAGGCTTCGTGAATTTTACCCTTGAAGTATTTCTTCATGAAAAAGTTCTGAGATTACATTTCTCATGAACTCGATTGTAAGGAGTTGAAAAGCATCTCTCGAGAAGACCACAGCAGATAGTATGAAAGTTTAACAGCCATTTTAGGAAATGTCGTCGTAAAAACTTCATTGTATGTTTTCAAATTGTGAGAAGACGATAGAATTATATTCAATGTATTCGGTTTCTTCTCTACCAAATGCCTTCCATAGAC
The DNA here is from genome assembly GCA_025770095.1 of Goniobranchus kuniei. Classification (NCBI taxonomy): domain Eukaryota; kingdom Metazoa; phylum Mollusca; class Gastropoda; order Nudibranchia; family Chromodorididae; genus Goniobranchus; species Goniobranchus kuniei. The sequence goes on from JAOYNN010565536.1 coordinate 5,313, forward strand.
TTTACCCAAACTATCAACGCTTTAATACAATGAGCTTCAGTTGAAATCGAATGACTCTTGGACGATTTTCTTATCCTGCATGCGATTTCAAAGCAAGACATAATCAATGGGAGCGGCCTTGACACGTCCCAATGCCCACGAGATTTGAGGGGAAGCATCCAGGTATCATACGTTGTTAATAAATAAATCTCGTATAGTTGCCCCCTTTTGCTTTGGCTGGACGAATTCATATCGCAGATTTGTTCTCTCTACCCATCTCTGCAGGGTTAAACATCAGAGATAGTTTCTCTCTCTCTCCCAAAAAAAAATCCCATGAATATCCTTTTGCACACTTCCCATCTCCATTTTAGCTCCATCAGTTGCAAATGATACTGAAACACACTTAACTGATGGTGTCCGCTTTAGTGAAAAAAAGGAAAAAATAATTTACTGTCCCTTGGTGCATGTCTTTGAAAGGTGTTGGGCAGTATGGTCTCAGCTTTTCCCCAAAGAGAGAGAGCAATCATTGAAGGAGAACAAGGTGTGTAACAGCAGATGCAATCGCCGCATTTTACATCCTGACTTGTGGTTGCTGAAAGGATTCCGAGTTCAACGGAGTCGGTCAGTGTATATTTGAAAAAAAATAGAAATGTCTTTTATGATAAAAGATACTTTTCTACTCTTTCAATCGCACAAATTGGATGAACCAACAATAATTATGACAATCACAATGAGGCTATTTCCCTAAAAAAAAAAAATTGAAATCGTCAAGAATTTTTTTTCCAATTTCAGACATGAGAAAACACGAAAAGAGATGCAACCAATGAAGAACAAATTGTGAAGAGATAAGCTATAAGGAGGACTGGGATGCAATTTGCACGATGAAAACATCGAAAAGCGGCTGGGCCGTGAGCGAAATGCTGAAGCAAGGAAATGCCTTCGGTTAAAAATTGTGTCATTTTCCAACGTGTGCTATTTGATAACATTCCGCAGATAGAAAGTATGTCAAAAGAATTGACACAAAACGCTTTGATACCAATATGATATAGCAGCAAAGGTGATGTGAAAGAAATGTAATTGCAAGGGTACTGAGTTTGTGAGCCATGCAATTTCATATGATAGTGAGTTTAATAAAAGAAGGATTGAAAAGAGGTCGACAATCGAGAATAGCCATCTGAATTTGTTGGATTGTGTAGCTATCGACTTTCAAAGCACATCATTATGATAGAATTACAACCCCACGAGAGGAGGTACAAGTACAGTATTTCCTGAGAGAGAAAGGAATAACAGATTGATTGATTGATTGTGGTTAATGCGCAGTACATCCCATAGGGATGATCTCAGGGCTCTCTTGATTTCAGTTTTCCTTTACTGTCTAGTATTTTTCTTCCCTCCTAGTGCATGAAAGAGTAAAACATATCTATAATACAATATTTAAAAAGTAAGGGTTATTACACCTTGTTATAAAATAGGATGGCTTTTAAAAATCCCAACATGTTGTTGGGGTTGACATCTCGAAAGATGTCAGATAAATTTCTTTTATTGTAAAAGATCCTTCTTATGTTATCCGTATGTGCACACTCCAACAAAACGTGCTTTATTGTGAGACTGGCACCGCATGCAGGACACAATGGCAGGGGTTCTGTATTGGGTATAAAGCAGTGGGTTATCCGTGAATGGCCGATTCGAAGTCGGCTCATTACTGTCTCACTCTTTCTATTCAATTTGAAAGATGGAAGTTTTCCAGTGAGGTTCGGAATCATTTCATGTAATTTATTTTCAGGTGGCCCTGTGGCTCAGAGTTTGGTTACCCCATTCTTCTTGCCATATCATATGGATATATTCATTGGTTAAAATGTTAAAATCTTAGAAAATTAAGAGCTTGTTTCTATCTACAGGTTCTTGGAGAGCAGACTGCCATTTGATCCGCCTTTTTGCATCCTATGATTCCAACGGAGTAACAGAAAAATGAAATTCGTCAGGGTTATTCAAGATACAATGACAGTACGACCGATGGCAAACAAACGCTCGCTAGGGCAGCCAGTTGTTGAGACAACAGAAGCTTTTGGAGTAAGGGTAGGACTGCCTTAGGGTTCGTCACTCACCCCCCCCCCCCTCATTTCTGTTTAAAGTTGTGATAGATGCCAGACGGAACAAAAAATACCTGAAAACGATGGATATGATTTAGGTTGGTGACGAGGTCATGTTATATTACACCAAAGAGAAAGCCGTAATAGAACATAGAACTGGAAATATGGAGAGAATGTAGTTTGTGAAAGAATGGGACTAAAACCTTTGCATTAAACGACAAGACTGAACCCAAAACTATGAATTGTTTGTCATTGTTTGGCAGATGCATCTGCTTTTGCCTGCATTTTTATATTTCAAGTTTGACGAATGGATTATGTAGCAAGGCATGTTGATTGGTAAACATGGCCCATAAAAACTCAGTAACAACATGTATGTGAATTGGTATTACATTTGCACACTATATATTCACACTTCTACCCCAAATCATGTTCATTAAAATAAGAATCATCAAGTGAAGGATGACATAATTTATGGAAAGGTGGAGTTTTATTTATATGAATTCTACCGGGGTAGTCACTGCGAGGAAAAACAAGCGAGCGTCACCTGGTAGATGTGAAAAAAAATAATATTCGGCACAGACCCCTGGTCGGTAATTACAAATGAAATCAAGCGAGCGTTACCTGTTCGATTTTAGGGAGAGAAAAAAAAAATTTTTGTGCTCAGACCCAGGTTGGGTTCTAATCAACGTTTATGGGAAATAACGTCACGCGGTCGATGACCATGGTAACGACTTGAAGAAAGGAAAATGTAGGAGGTTGAGATACACACATACATACTCTAAGTCAACAAAGGCTCAATAACAAGCTAAATCTATGACGTGGAACCTACGAGTAAAAGTAAACAAGAACGGCGTATGTCCGCTATTGGAACTGGAACGAAAACTGGAGACGATTGGATAGCCCTGGAAAGGGAGAAAAATTGGATTGCGATTCAGGAGATTAGGAACAATTCTCTGTTTATGGCCAGCCTATTACGCAGGGGGAGCTAAGGCATGAAGGAAGATTATGTAGCAGATGGACTTTTTGATTGTACGTGTAATCATTCTTCATCTCATCAATTTAGTTTTATGCTCACTTATTGCTGGGCCTGGCAAAACTGTTAATCTGTGTGTGTGTCTGTCTGTCTGTCTGTCTATCTGTCTCTGTCTGTCTGTCTGTCTGTCTGTCTGTCTGTCTCTCTCTCTCTCACACACACACACACACACACACACACACACTGGCAATCGAATACGGAGGAGAAAGGGCTTACAACCGTCTATCAGTAACCCATGAAAAAGAATCTGAATATTATTATAATACTATACAAAATACGCACAGATGGAAAGCCTATTGAAATATGATCGACCGTGAACTGGCACATTGAACGATGACAAACGAAATGGAGGGTTAACAGTGGATGCTAAAGTCTAACCAGGAAGATAACAGAAGCGTCTTAAAATATCACTGATCTAAATCGATTGTATCATCAAATGAGGTAGACATAAAATGTTTCTCAACATGTTTGCCCTTTGTGAAAATCGAACAAATTATTAAACTAAAGCTTGTCCTTTCTTTTATCTTGTCCAACTACACCACAAATCATTTCTGTTTTTTCTGGCCTATATTTTTTTTCATGTATTTATTTCATTATGCCTCGCTGTTTTCATGCGTCCATATTCTGTTTTAGTGGTGCTATAAAAATTCATCTGAACTTTAGCCTGGAACACACTCCGTTATTAGTTGATGCTGTATCTATGTATTAATAAGTCCGCATTCTTCTGAAAATCAGTATTTGAAAAAAACTTAATTCATGGTTAAATCGCTGTCTATCGTACTGGTTTTCACATCTTTATAAGGGAAAAGGAAAAAAACATAATATCTGTCCTGCAATCATACATGCTGTACTGCGTGTAATACACAATGGCCGCCTCATGTGTTGTTTCTTCATTGACCTTCCTTTCTTTTATTTAGATCTAGAAGAAATCTACTCTAGACTTCTTCAAGGCATGTTGGGTCTGTCCCAACATCACATGGTGTCAGAAGTAATGTAATGACAGATGAATGTAAACCGGGTAACAACAGTATTTTGCATTGGATCAAGATCAAGATCAAGATTCTTGAGAACTAGAATCTAGGTCTAATGAATGTCAAGGTCTAGACATCTAGATCTACTTCCTCCGTTAAAATCACAAGAAAACAATAGGCTAGTCTATTCGATATGAATTCTGGATCAAGCTAAATCTAGATCTGGAGAAGTTTTGGTCGGAGTCTAGTCTAGATCTAGAGTTATTTTCGTCAAGATTCTGGTTTGGATCTAGATCTAGTGTCTGATTGACTCTGTTTTCCGTCTTACCATGGCAAGTTCAGAATCTGAACGATTCACAGCAAATTTGCCACCTCAAACAAAGTTAGATTTCTCCAGTCGATCAGAGATTCACCAGAACTGGGTGAAATTCAAGAGACAATGGGTTAATTATCAAATTGCATCACAATTGAGAAAAGATCCAATGGAATTTATAGTAGCAGTCTTCATGACTTGTATTGCAGTCGAGGCACTTGATGCATTGGATGGAATGAGACTCACATATGAAGAGAGAAAGGACCTAGATGAAATAATTTCTGTTTTTGATTTAATATTGCATTGGTGAAGTCAATGAGACATTGGAATCTTACAAATTTTATAAGAGGAATCAGGAAGAGTGTGAATCCATTGATACATATGTTACAGAACTGCGCCAACTTGTGAAATGCTGCAGTTTTATGGAAGAAGACCGATTGATAAGAGACGGACATGTCAGTGGAATAACAAACGACAAAATCAGAGAAAAGCTTTTGGAACAGAAGAAGCTCTCTTTGGGTGCAGCTTTAGACATTTGCAGAGCGCAAGAAAAGGCAAAATCACAACTGGAGGCAATGTCTACTGAGTTATACTCACAAGTCAACAAATTAGTTAGACCAGGTCAGCGGAGAGGCAGTCAGAATCACAAAAAAAATCACACATACATTAATGTGGGCGATGCGGACGGCAACATGAGTCGGGAACAAGATGTCCAGCTAGTGAGGCGATTTGTCACTCTCGTAGGAAGAAAGGCACTTTGCAATAATGTGTAGAACTCCCAAAACCAATTCTAAGACACTACTGCAGAAAAACAGAGTGAATGTCTTAGAAGAAGAGGAAAAGGAGTATTTAGGGGTGGTTTTGGGACCAAACCAGCAAAATCCATGGCAAGCAAAAATAGATTTCAAGATAGACACGGGTGCTAATGAAACAGTTATACCAAAGACTTGTGTGCCAGAAAACATCCAGATCTACACATCTCATAAGAGACTTTATGGGCCCTCATGTGAACAGGTCAAGGTTGTAGGAGAATTCCAGGTCGAAATGAAATTGGATACAGGAAACTGTGCCAAACAAAAGGTATAAGTACTGGAAAATCTACCACAACCGCTACTTGGAAAACCTGCTATAGAAGAACTGGACCTATTTAGAAGAATCAATGCTTTGGGTCGAGACACTGATTTCAGAAAAGAATTTCCAGAATTATTTACCGGCCTTGGAAAATTGAAGAAAGAGTACAAGATTGAGATGAGAGAGAATACAGTCCTATTTTCAGTGGCAACTCCAAGAAGACTGGCTTTACCCCTTCACCAGAAAGTAGAACATGAGTGGAAGAGACTCGAGGGAGAAGAAATAATCTTGAAGATAGATTCTCCAACCGATTGGTGTGCTCCCATTGTGGTTGTACCAAAGAAAGAAGGCAAAGTAAGGATCTGTGTGGACCTTACCAAACTGAATGAGGGATTAAGGAGAGAATGCTACCCTTTACCTACTACAGATCAACTTTTGTCTCAATTGGGAGGAGCAACAGTTTTCACTAAACTTGACTGCAATAGTGGATTCCAACAGAATCCCCTTTCAAAAGAGTCGCAGAAACTAACAACATTTATTTCCCCCTTTGGACGGTTTGTATACAGAAGAATGCTGTTCGGGATCTCATCTGGTCCAGAAATCTTCACAGAGAGATGTCGCATCTTCTTTCAGGAATACCAGAGGTCGTATGCCATATTGATGACATTCTGATAAGTGGGAAAAGTCAACAAGAGCCTGATGCAAGAGTAAGAAAAGTGTTGAGACGACTTAAAGATGCCGGCGTCACACTTAATGAGCAATGTCAGTTCTCAGAAAGCAAGCTGAAATTCTTGGAACACATTATATCTCAAAACGGAATTGAGATTGATCCAGAGAAACTTAAGTCTACCACAACCAGAGAACATTTCAGATGTACACTACAACTCTCATCAACTCTGACCTCCATTTATCCTTCCTAATACTATTCACATGTGGAAATATAGAAATAATATGACATCATAACAACATTTAAATAGGAAATAGAAATGATCACATTAACACTTAACTATCTGTGATAAATATTCTTTTGTTTAGTATAAACATTAAGTGCAACCAGACCAAGTCTGTCACTATTACTTAACATAGTCATGATAAATTTCAGATCCTTGAAGATATTAAGTTGTAAAAAGTTACAAAATATTGCATGCTTGAGAATCTCCTACTTTAAGCACAAACAGCTCTTGTTTTTTACCAAAATAATGACAATACATATAAGATTGGACTGAAATTAAGTACTGGTAAAAATTTTTGGGGCGACAGTACGCATAAGGAAGAATGTCATACCTGTGTGTGTCAGCAAATGTCTGTTGAGGGAACTCAACCAAGGGAAGCAGCGAGGACAATAGGGACATGAGAACTTGTGAGGAGAGTCCGCATAGGAATTTCGCTTTTTTTTTATTGGATAACTGGCATTTTCTCTTGATACTTTCTCTATCAGTTTGGCTATGGCCTGTTCACTCATGTTATTAGGGTCTGGGATGTCAATCTGAAAACAAATTTAAAAAGAAAAATATGTAGAAAGAAAAGCTTGACATTTCTCTTGAACTTTCCCTTGGTAATTTTAAACTGCATCTACAAAGATCTTTTAAAAATAAAAAAATATACATACTGCCTTCCCAATAGGAATGGTTTGTAAACAATACCACTGACTATAAAATACAAATTGATACTCCCTTTGTTTTTGATATTACTTTGAACATCAATTAATTATAGAGTGGCTTGATGGTTTACATATTTCACATCTAAAACACTATGTGAATAGTTTGAGGACAATAATTGAGTTTAACTTGCTGTAAAGAAATAATAAAATACAATGTATTATAGTGTCCATTAATATGGGTAGACAGGCAGAAAGGACATCTTTTATCCCATCCTCAATGAATTGTGCATTGTGTTTTTATTATATAATAGTAGCTTTCACATATTTTATTTTACTTCATGGTAAATAGATGTTTGTGTGAGGACAGACATACAACACTGAAGAAATATCAAAATAGTTAGCTGTGATGGTACATAATGGTACATTATTTTTATGAATTATTCTATTCCCTGCCATGTTTTTACCTCTATCTATCTCATGCAATATCTGATACTTTTTTCAACTTTCAGTCAGAACTCATCATAATTATGCCTAGCATCTCAGCTTCAATCAGTGTTAAAACAATCCCATGTAATGTATATCATTCTTATCTTCGTTTGAGCCTTCCCCTTCTTCTTCCCAACTCATTTTTCTACAGAAATAAACAGAGTAAAGATCTGCTCATCAAATAATATAATCTATGCTACATCTCTCTTTAAAACAATAATGAAATGATCAAATGACCTTGTCATCATCAATGGGATCCCTGAGGGATGAATCTTTGAAGACGGTTGTAGGAATTCCCCCTTCCAACAAGGCCATGCCAACTGTAACAGTTCTCTCTGAGTCATCATCCCCGTTCTTTGAATCATCTGACAAATTCTTGGAATTTGCAAACTTATCTGTCTTCTCAGGACTCTTTTGTTGTCCAGATTTCAGAGATTGAGACTTAGAGAAAAGGTTTTCCATGCTTAAATTAGAGTCTTCTCCACTTTCAAAGGAATCAGATCTGAAAAAATTGGGTGCTCTCTCTGCTGCTTTCAATGCGCTTAATCACAGTCTCCCTTTCTCCCCCCCCCCACTCTCTCTCTCTGTCTGTCTGTCTCTCTCTTTTCTTTCTCTCTCTCTCTCTCTCTCTCTCTCTCTCTCTC
>JAOYNN010565647.1:0-13498 GCA_025770095.1 Goniobranchus kuniei
CTGTGATAACAGTCTAATAAACTTTTTTGTAGAAAGTTTCATGATGAAGCAGGAAATCATGACTCTTTATAAACAAACCTTAAATTATAATTGCATGTGGTTACGGCAAAAACAATATAAAAACAACAACAAAACAGAAAAAAAAATCTTCTTTGTAGTAAGAGTCAGCGATGATAACATCATCGGAAAACAAACATTATGTAGGGGAAAGATTATTACAGCTAATCATGACGTAAACATTTGTATTAAGAAAAACTATTAGTCAGTCATCACAATCAAAATTAAAAAAAAACCAAAAACAAACAGTGTAGAGGTGGAATATTGTTACAGTCAATCATGAAAAAAAAGGATATTCTGTAGTGAGAAAAATCAATAAATGACCATTACTAATCACTGAATATTTTGTAGGGGTAAAATTGTTACAGCCACACAGGGCAAAAGTTTAAAATATTTTAATGTGAACAAAAAAGTTACAGCCAGTCAAGACAACACAGTTAAAAAAAGAACCATTACGTAGGGAAAATTGTAGAGCAAGTCATGTCTACAACAAAGAAAAAAGAATATCCAGTGGTAGAGGGAGATAATTGTATGTACATGTATATACTTTAGACATGACATCAGCACAACTATCAAAAAAAAAATTGTGACTACAACAGTAAACAAAAAGAGTATTCTGTGATAGAGGGAGATAATTGTATGACTACGCTCTAGACATATCATCAGCATAACTATTAAAAAAATATGACTACGAAAATAAAAAAAGGAGAATATTCTGTGGTAGAGGGAGATAATTGTATGACTGCACTCAAGACATATCATCAGCATAACTGTTTAAAAAAAATTATGACTACAAAAATAAAAAAGAAGAATATTCTGTGGTAGAGGGAGATAATTGTATGTGTACACTTTAGACATGACATCAGCACAACTGTTACTGAATAATATTTACAGCAAGTCATGGGTCATATTATAAATCATATATATAAAAAAACAACCAAAAAAAAATAACAAAACAACAACAACTCACACACAAAAACATTTTGTAAAATGTACATGATGCATAGTAATCATGACAATAACATTATTAAAATAAAAAATTTTGTAAGGGGTTTAAATATGAAAAACATGATATATGAATTATATCATAAGCTTTAAAATGTACCTGAGGTTGAGTGGGATAAGAAAAGGACAGCAAAACATCCTTTTTCTGCATTAGAATTCACAACATACAAGTACTTTACCCTATAATGGGACTCATGCTTTTTGTTAAAATATTTTAGTCTCATTCACTCTTAGTCTTTCCGTTGGTCTTGTATTGGATCAAGCTTCATCAGTGTATTCATTTTGTTCAAGTTATCTCAGTACGAAAAGAAAAGGCAACCGAAGCTGCAACTTTGAAAATAGACACAGCCTCAAGTCACGTTTCTTGCTGCCTGAAACAAAATCTTTTCTGACCTCCAACAGATTTATGACTGCTGAAAATGCTGTACATAGCAAAATTAATCCTTGCAAATGATATATGGCGAATTTGAGTTCTTCCACATCATTTTCATGGAGAAAATCCTGAATTGGAACATCAAAACCATGCATGTTGCAAGACATCATGGAGGTGATAAGCCTCAATGCAGTCGGATTGCCGTCCTTAAAACAACTTTGGACAAACTGATTCTTTGGGTTCTAGAACTCTGATGAGACAACAGATCTGTCCTTGATTACATCTAAGTTGGGATTCCCTCCTGTACTTCTTCATATGATTTAAGCTGAAAAGCAGAATTAAACATAAGATGTTTCTTGATATATTTATGTTTATTTATTAATTAAATTAATATACCAACATAGAGGAGATTGAGGAAGAGGTTGTAAATCCATAATCTTGCTGTGCAACACTTGATGCTCTTTGTGTTTTGATTGTTTATGCTGATCGGGGTGATATCACAATGGTTGCTGACAATTCAATATATCAAATGTGTTGTATTAGAACTTGTAACAGTGATTGAAATGATCAGTTCCATTACTTTTCAATGTCAGCAGATGGCGACTAAGCTGTTTTTCTTCAGTATTGACATTGACTTCTTGGTGATCCTATCCAACAGTGTTGCTCTTGAATGTTGACATTTTGTATTGTTAATATGGCACATGCTACCTGAATGCATTAAAGTTTTCTTGAACCCAGGTCTGTGCAGGAAATGTGGATGGGCAGATTTAGATCAAAATCTAGGCATTCTAAGTCTAATCTATCTGTTAACAGATTGGCGCAAGCTGCGAAATCAACAGAAACATTTACATGAAAATGGAGGGAGGTGTTCACATTGAGGCTGAGGTCTGAACTGAGTGATATTGTGAATGCAGACTCAAAAATAGTATCACACAATTCTAAAATAATAAATTTCTAATAATATGCAAAACAAAACAAAAAACGTATTGCTCTTCTAATGTAACACATTTAGATATAGTATTCAAATTATGTCATGAATCGTTCACATTCAAGGGTGATGCAGCAGCCAAGCAGAAGTAGAATCTTGGGGAGGATTTCCGAAGTGGGGAACCCGTTTTATTCTAGGGTTAGGGTAAGTGATAGGGTTAGGGTTAAGAGTATGGTTTTAGCAGTCAATAGCACTTGAACTCATACCTTTGGAATAGCATCGATACTGAACTATTTTTGTCCGGATGGAAGGTGACTTAAAAATGGAAGCTGAAACGGAGTTGTTGAGCGAAAGTTCGATGGAACAAACAACATTTTTCAATAAATTCAAAAACTGATTATAATACCAAACCAAAACCGTTTGTGCACCCTTGAAGGTATTTCAAACATATCTGCCAAATATGATGGTCGTTGGTTTTGTGGATAAAAAGCCTTTTGCCTTCCAAGTTGGCCCCCCAACTCAGCTTTATATATTAGATGTAGTTTCGATAGCTAAATGTAGGCTGTGGTACATTGTAGTGGAGTCCTTTGCATTTTCTGGAAACTGAGGAAGTATTCCTGATGGTGTATTTGGACACATTGGAGGTTTTGAGATAGTAGCATTGCAGGCAGACCATTACATCATGCAGCTCACTTTACTTTTTTAAAGAAAATTGCGTTTGAAAAATATATTTTACTCTATAAATAAATAAAAATATCTACAATCATTGAGCAAAACACATTTTTTTAAAATTCAAAATTGTTTTTGTTAATACAATGGTCTCCGCTTAACATCCACCCGCCTTATATCCACATCAGTGTAACATCCACATTTTCCTCATTACTTCACCTTACAGCCACAATTTGAGAGATGGTTGAAGTGCATTTTTCCTCCTGAATGACCTCCCAAAAAAATCGTGAGCATGTAGGCCTACATTTCAGACGTGTTGAAAAAGGGGAATGCATAACTCCAGCCTCGTCATGTATTACAAAAGAAAACGCTTATCACCATTTCACACCACAAACCATTCATACAGACAACAGGTAAACAATGACACCAGTCAAGACCAACCCCCTCACCCATTGTATGCGTAGCTCTTCTCAAACCATCTGGCCATTGATTGATTAGCCTATAAGTTTACAACCACTGGCCAGTGTGAAGAGATGGCGCCAGCTCGGCATCTAAACAAAAGACAGCAAAATTTTTACACCATCCAGTCCTGCCTTGCCCATCCACGCATAATATTGAATGTTGCTTGTTCGTTTCACTGCGCATCGTCATTACCAAATTTTATTGGCCTGGACAATGATTGACAGGTTGTAAGCCAAACAGTGCTTAATCTGCTCACAATGACATTGGCCACGCCTATACTTTAGAATTGTGCATTCTATCATTGAGCTACATACAATATCATAGGAGAAAAAAAGGCGCTCCCTTGCCCTCCGCATTACATCCACATCCGGCTAACATCCACATTTATCCGTCTCCTGAGGATGTGGATTTTAAGCTGAGGCCACTGTAGCCACTGAAAACTACATCTGTCAATGTACAATTTCACAAAATTTCAAATTTTGACCCCCTTATGGTGGCCATGTTGGTTTTTCGGTTTAAAAGTTAGCTTTCACTTTGGATCCAAGGCTAAATATTTTTCTCCACCCCTAATCTAAGCTACTATGGTGCCAAATTAGACAATTCTTCTATAAAATGCAGGTTACCTTGTCTTAAGCGGGACATTAAATTTGGCCGGACCTTTTATCCCAGTTTCTATAGCTTGAAGTAATGGACAGTGACAGATTTATCCATCACTCTCAGAATAGGATGCTAGTCTATTGCAGAGTACTTTTTCAACCAAAACTGTACCCACTTTCACCTGGGTCGAGTGAAACTACGAGGGTGAATTTTCTTGCTTAACCCTATAACCGCTGAATGTATTGTTTGAGCTGCTGAGGCTTTAAGAGGAATATAAATGATATAGTTTTATAGCTATTTCAAGTGATTCTTTTTTGCTAAAAACCCTAACAAAGTATATATTTCTTGAAAGGTAGTCCAAAAAAAAAAAAAATTTGTTTATTCATGTTGACATGACCTTGACCTCTCAGTGAAAATCCAATATGGCCGCCAAGTTATGTAATGCTATGTTGAGATACCTTGAAGAGAATACAGATATTGTTATTTTTACTCAAAAACCATTTCATCATTTAGAGAAATTCATCACCTTTCCAGAAATGTATAGTTTGTTGAGGTTTTTATCAAACATTCATGTTGAAATTACCTAAACATGACAACAGTGACACTTTTTGTATGGGACTGGAATCACAACATGGCATAACAGGATGACGACAAGACACAATACAGAGAATTGTGATACAAGTTACCAAAAATGAGTTGATTGGGCTTACACTGGGTTGTCACTTGAATGAAAAAGAGAAGAATTACTGCTTACACTTTCTGCCACATCGATGGATGGGGTTGACGTCATGACTGAAGTTGGATTCACAGCTTTCGGAAATGCCAACTTGACTGATAGGACACCAGTGTCGGGAACAGCAGCGTTGCTTAGGAGTACCGCAGACAATGCAATTAATTTCCTTTCATCCGTCAAGGAGTTTGAGATGTGGACCAGCTGAAGTTGAGTTGGAGTGGCACAAGGAGAGCCAGGCGGAGTAACTGGTTGGGCCACATCCCACAACAATGACTCAACGACATTCAAAATAAAATCCTCTTTTTCCATGTGTGGAGGCTGGACTTTGACTTTGTAAAGTTCGTATGCATTCAGCATGGCCATATCCAGGAGGTTCCTGAATATTTTCACCCAGTATCTGTGAGTTGCCCTTTCGCATGCATAATGGTACAGTTTTTTATCTTTCATGGCGACACCCCCCATGAAAGAATTATAGTCAAAGACCACCGATGGTTTTGTCTTGTCTCTGTTCCTCACAGTCCTTGTCACATTCACGGCCAGATTCCTTGTGCTCAGGAGTGTGCCGGCTTTTTTTTTTCACGAAATGCAACACCTAGAATGGGGCCCTGATGCATGTAATTAGTGCCACCCACGGGTAACAGCGCCGAAAGGTTCTAAAGAAATCCCTTTGAATTTGGCATCATGGTACCTGTCAGGTAGGTTTACCTTTGGTACAGCTCTTTTGCCAGTGCTGGTTTTGTATAAAATCTGTCAGTAACGACATGGTAGCCTTTGTGCAGGAGATCCAAGGCCAGGAGAAGCTCCAAAACTGCATGTGCTTGGCCTTTACTGCACCGAATGTCGAATTCCATCCCTGCATAGAGGGCGGTATGTATTACGTACGATTCACACTGTCACACAGTTCAAATTTTTTTATGCCGAACTGGGCATGCCTTTTGTTTTTCATGTAGTTTATGTACACAATTTAGTTTTTCATGCCCACCATGCTCTCATCGATTGACAGGTTCATTTGAGGCGTGTAAATTTTTTTGAAATTTGTGTTCAAAGCATCCAAAACAATCCTAAACTTGATCCAAGTTGATCCAAGGATCAAACCCTTCCTCCCCTCTCCTTATCTCCATCTCTCTGACACTGATGTGAAGCATTCTATTGATCAGCAGGAACTTGTCTGTTGCCATCACCCTACTGAAAAATGGTGTCTCAATAGAGGGTCTTGTTGACCAGTATTTCTCCAGAAGTTTCTTCCTTGTGATGCCCATCTCAAAACATAGTCCGAGATATTTCTTTAGATCACTCAGATTGATGCCTTCTTCTGGCCACTGACTAAATCTAGATCTTGGGTGTTCCTCCATCCACTCAATCAATTTCCATTCACTCAACCAATTCCGAGCATATTGGTGTGACAAACAAGCACGTTGAGCAAATGGTCGGGCACTAGGAGAGAGAAAAAATCTACTGGCTGGATAACTCCATCTTCGATATTTTTAGGTCCAGCAGATCTAGGGAAGAAAGAGTGCTCAACAACACTTGGTCTCTCTGGTTCAGGTGGCTCTACAATGATCCAGTCATGCTCTACTATTTGTCTAGGCCTAGATCTAGCTGTAGGTCTACTTGGTCCTGGCATATGAGGATCAGATTCAGAATCTAGGTCTAAATAATTGACAAGTGTCACTGGTGTCGCTGTGATGCGCCTCATTGTCACTGCCATCGCTGTCACTATCACTACTCAACAGTGATAAATCATCGCAAGGCAGAATGTCGACCTCAAAATCACTGTCATTTTCTTTAGCATTTGGATCAAAGGTTTCAAAAATGTTGGGATTCAATCGCCTATTGGAAGCCATTTAATTCAGCTGACAGCTCTGACAATTTAATTGTAAAAAATCAAAAGGCCTTGAATGCAATTGCCGGTTTTCATTCGTTTCGGCACTAAAGAATCGCTATTTCCGGAAGTGGAAGGGCTAAGTGCATTTTTCAATGACCGGAGATGTAGAAAATGAAAGCAGAGGCTAATAGTCAAAGGGAAATAACAATGAAAACCGTGGTGGAGAGCTGATTCGGCTATCACAGAATAGCGTACGGCAATTAGTCGATCTAATCAGCTTAACGCAGTTTTAGGGTTAAGAACAAAAAGCCTGTGACCGCAGCGAGAATCGAATCTGCGTCTCTGGGACCACAGGCCAACGTTCTACCCCTTGTCTATAGCGCTCCCAAGAGGACTTAAATGTTTACTCATAATGTGAAATCAGACAGATCCAGAAAAAAACCCAAGAGCATAACAAAACAGTGCAGCATCAGCTAAAATAATGTAATGTCTAGCACTAGATTCTCAAGACGGGATTCAACTGATTGACATCTCTTCAAGAAGAGCTCATCAACTTTTGACTCTTGCTTATGTCTAGCACATTATGACCACAGCCTATCAGATTACTCCAGATTTGTCCTTTATGGTAACGAGTGAGCAAGGCTTGATGGTCTGTGAGCTAGCTGTGTGTCTCTGTGATAAGCCACTCTCTCATAACTGTACCTTAGCTGTCTTTTTTTTGCCATTCATTTATCTTTATGTATGCCACTTGTTTAGCATAATCAGATAACCAGATCTAATGTGTGTTGACATCCAACTTCAATTTAACAACCGACTGATGGCACCTGTAAAACAATTGTTTTGTTGGCATTTTTGTTGTTGTCCTTGCTTTGTTTTTGTTTTTGTTTTGTTTTTTTTGTTTGTATGTCATAGCAGTACCAAATCAAATATGTTGATCATGACCGAGTTCAATGCAAGACTTTCATTATCAATCCATGTACATGTGTACAGTAAAACTCAGTTTTAAGAGGACTGTCGGGACTAGCAGTTTTCCTTGTTTGTAAGTGAGTCCTGTTATATCCATTATCAAGGGTAATTACTACCAGTACTGTTGTATCCTCGATGACAACTTTCTGCTCCAGGGATCAACACTTCCTTTTATTGATACCAGTAGAAGCCATGCTAAATTTGATTGAAAGTTGAAAGTGAAAGAAATGTTCCTGCCTTGCACCTCTTGTCTCGTTGATCACAAATGATGAGTGATGTGTGCAGTTAGTGAATGTAGTGTGTACTAATTTGTGAAATGAACACGCTTGTTTGTGGCAAGCATACCAGTCACACACAGTGGGCCTCTACCTAGTAATCACAGACACACCTTGCCTAGCACTCTTGACTCTCAGTCACTGTGTTCAGCCACGGGGCAGCCACTCGCCATGTGAGTGTGAGAGTGAGAGTTTGGTAAGAGGAGAAGTAAACCCTAAGCTTGTGATATTTGTAGTGCATTGAGTGTGTGTTTGTACATTTGTGTTTAGGCAAGCAATCGTACTCGAACTCACAAAATGGCGAAATGCCTTTATTGAGACAAATTTGATTGATCAAACACAACTTGCAAGCAGCGGGAACACTGTTGTATCTGCGTTAGTGTGCGAATTGTGCCCTGTTATAGCCCAGGTTCCTATTACTTACACTTATAGAGAGAAAAAATGAGGATTTGAATTGTCACTGTTATATCTGTGTTCCTGCAATAACCAAGGCTGTTATAAATGGACTTGACTGTACCTTATTAGACCTACTGAGTCCAAGACCACATATTGTTTTTTATTCTCTTGAAACGGGGCAATGTGAAGAAAGAATTCTGTTACATGTTCACAAGCGATTTTTCAATTTAGCCAGTATTACAGATAACACCGTGCTCTGTATAATTACATAAAGCAAACTGTAACTTGAATAGATTAAACAGGTCTGAATGTTTTTGCTGGAAGTCAAATGGAATCATTCATAAGAAAGATTATTGTTGATGTAAGTCCTGTGCTAAAATAAGGAAAGTCAGACATGATTTAAAGCTAGATTAAAAAAAGCTTTTCAAAACAAACTCATAGATAGAATGGCTTTGACTCTTCCATGTTGAAATCCTATTTGTAGTAAGACTTTCACACACCATTCAATCATTCAATCAGCAAGCTCTATATTGAATGTTTTGCTGATATTGACTTTTTTTTTTCAAATGAATTCAATATCAGTACATTTGATGATAATTTTTCCAGGAAAAATGTATAAGATATAAAGTTAGGTGAACACTAATTTCCTAAATCCAATATATCAAAGGTGTATGCTTGTGACCAAAATTGTACAGATCTGTCTCACAGTTTTTGTAACAATGGATGAGGGGGCAATTTTATGTACTGAATGGACTTTTGCATTATTCTTCAGATCTCTCTTGTCGTGTGGACTCCGTCAAGGTTGAGAATTTGAAGCTGAAATCAGAAAACCAAGTTTTGGGTCAGTACATAGAAAACCTCATGGCAGCCAGCAGTGTGTTTCAGTCTGCTTCACCTAAAGCCAAGAAAAAATAAGGACTTTTTCTTTCTCATAGATACCAGAAACTTCCTTTATACTTAAATTGTATGTGCAATTTCTTTTTTTTTTTTAATGTTTATGTCTAGTAATTTTATTGCAAAAGTCATACCTTGTATGTGAGGAAATATTTGTCATGACCAAATTTTTCTTGATTGTGATGTTTTTTTTCTATTTAATATGCTTCTCTTCTCTTTTAAAACATGTACATAAAATTCTTCAAGATTGTTATCTTACTGGATTGTGCTTTCAGTGATCAATGAGAGAATGCATCAAGACTGTCTATATTTTGAGGTGTACTCCATCAGAATACACACTTTCTAACATTTTACATCTTAAAAAATTCCTTTTCAAAGCCTAGATGGTTAAATATATTGATCTATCCATTTCTGAAGTTCTTTCCCTTTCAGTTATCTGGGGGGTTTATTGGTTGGACGTTGTCTACATTGTTTTTGTTTTTGTTATTGTGGGGTTTGGGGTGGGTGGGGGGGGATTCAATTTACCACTTACATGAACTTCCAAGAGTAAATGCGGCGTTGGCAGGTAAAAGATTCCAATAATAGATTGACAAATGTTTCATTGCTGTCATGTTGGAGTTTGAGCATGTTTTTTTTAATAGATAATGCAGTAGCTTGTCAGATATGGTGAAAGATCTGACTTGTGATATAGGTTTGAACTTTGAAACCAAAACAAATGTGTATAAAGAATCAGCTTGGAATTCAAAGGACTGGATTGCTTCTTTACAAAAGTTGTAATGGCACATTTAGCCTCTCAGTATACCTTTTGGGTCAAAATTCATTATCTTTGTAATGGAACTAAGACAAAAATACTGTGCAGCCACATTTCGCATAAAGAGACAGCACTTCAAAGTCCTGCTTTTTTCCTTACATGTCATTAGTACTGAAATCACAGATAAAGCAGCATGAAATTTGACGATTTCGCTTATATTGACACTTTTTTGCAATCCATCCCCTTCTGGGCTTGAAAATGTATTTGAGATGCTATGTGATTTTCTTCCGAGTACTGCAAATCCAGATGATTACATCCACATTGATAAAAACATTGAAATCACAGATTAAATATCAAGTGATGCTATCATCACTGAAATGAGACAGGAGCCCTCACTCCAGTCGGATGCTGATGCTGATGACAAAAATGTCGCCCTTTCATCTGAATTTGTTTCTAGCAAGAAAGCTTAAGCAGTCCTTGAAACACTGAAGTACTTTGCCCAGCAACACATAAATGGCGGCAGCTCTTTGATGTGATCGAGCAAGCAGAGGACAAGGTGTTTGAAGTGTTCCATAGCATGCACATATAGTCAAAGATCAAAGAATATTTCAAATCAGCAAGCTAGATCCACCAATGAAGTCCCAACCTCTAACCATGGTCCTTTTTAAGGCCACACATTATTTACGATTGACCTTGCTTCATGCCTGTGTATTGTAGTCTTTCTCCCATTACTCTTACTTCATTTTATATTTATCGGATTAAGCAGCATTCGGTAATGGTGACACAAATTCATTGATCCCGGCAATGTAGCTATAAGCAGGCTGCATTGTATGTTAGTCTTGCCTCATTGAATTGCCCAACTCAGTGTATATTTATAGACAACTATTCTGTTATTTCAGTGTTATTTTTAAATTATTTTTTTTTTCGAAGAGTATGCTTACCTTTATCAGGATAAAGAAGCATAAAAACTAAACTGAATTCATTGAAATGAAACATTTTTATGAAGTTGATCACAAAAACATAAAACTTCCAGATGTCTAAGTCACAGTCAGATAGTTTTTAATGTTAATATTGAGGTTATTAAGAGATGGTAGCTTTTGAAATTGTGTTAAAAGGATTGAACACTGGGGTTGAGATGGGAGATGGAGTTTTGTCAGAGCAATCTCAGGAGTAACTT
Organism: Goniobranchus kuniei; assembly: GCA_025770095.1. Taxonomy (NCBI): domain Eukaryota; kingdom Metazoa; phylum Mollusca; class Gastropoda; order Nudibranchia; family Chromodorididae; genus Goniobranchus; species Goniobranchus kuniei. The sequence continues at coordinate 11,109 of JAOYNN010565647.1, forward strand.
GTGTAAGAAGCTATTGAACTAAGAAAATAAGATGACAGTTTGGACATGGACCTACATGTTTTGACTGATGAGAAAAAGAGAGTATTGATATGAGAGTTCTTAAATTTAAATCTGATGATATTCAGTAGGCTTCATTGCATGCCAAAATCTCAGTAGATTATTACCCTGGATGAACATTGGTATCTAATTGCTGAATTCTATATATTTTTTATTGATCCAGTTTTTGGCTGCAGTCTGTCACTTCTCTTATCGCATAAAATTATTAAATTCTTCCTTTTTCATAAAAAGTTTCAACTAACACTTTATCTTGTGTTCATAAACGTGTCTTTACAGTGTTGAGCTTACATTAAAAAAATAATAATGTAAGATCTAGATTTAGATTCTAGATCTAGATCAAGACAGATCTAGATTTGATCTATGGAATTTATTGTTCCACTTTTCTTATTTGCTTCCCTTCGATCTGTATATAATATATATTAGATCTACGGGGATTTCATTATCATCACATTTCTGTTTGTTTGTTGTTTTATTTTGTTCCTGCCTGTAGAACATATAATTATTATGAAATAGAATAGCACGCGATAGGAAAGTATCAAATCGCAGCAAATACAACTATAGCAAACTGAGGTAGAATCTTTAATACAATGTTGCCCATTCCAATTTTTTCCTATCCTCCCTTTTTAGAATATTTCCCGTTCAACTGTGAAGATCTTTATTCTTTCTGCTTGGTGCTTCACTTGATATCCTCAGTTAGGTAAACTTGAAGATTATTGTACTTGACATGTATAGTCCTGGATGGAAGTCAAGCCCCATTATTTTGGGTTGAACCCTGCAACATGACCTTGACTGTGAATCAGTGAATTGTAGCTAAAGATGTGGGCTTGACTTTTCTCATGGTGTATAGCTGTTATATATAGCTGTTGAATAATTTCAACTATTGTGTGCTGTGGTTGTAATTGTCTCTTACATGTCGAAATAAGTTTCTGTCCTTGAGTTTTATCAATCAATCCAATGCCAATGAATCTCATTGTATTAATTTATTATTGTAATTTTTTGTGAGCATACGTGTTGTAGCATGTATTTATGACCTGTGATTAGGTCACAGATCAAAATCAAGCTATGTTTTATTTTCATTAAAAAAAACAACAACAAAGATTTTGTTCACATTGTGTCTTTGTAAGTCATTAAAATCTTATACCTATACCTAGCCATAAACTAATGTTTTTATGTCCAGGTAAAAAACACATAGCAGTAAGAGAAATTTCTCCACCGAAATTGGTTGATTTGAAAAAATTTATGGAGATGTATAAGCATAATTTAAAACTGAGTTTGCTGTTTGAATCAAATTAGTCCTTTGGTCTTAAATTTCAGTTTTCTTTCATTGTTCATATTCATATCATGTAATGTACCTTGTGAAGCACCAAATTTGGCAGTCTAAATGCAAAATGTAAGGTTTGTTAAATCATTGCTTTTGTATAACTCGGCTACAAGTTAAGATCTACGTTCATCACTTTTTCATTTGTACTGCTTTTAATTTAATAGATTACATTTTTAACTCTTTAGCTGCTATATACGCCAAAAGGCGTCCATCACTATTGGCTGCTGGGTTGCGAGATATGCCGAAGGGTCACGCCTAGAAGTGACGCACTAAAAATTCTAAATTAAAAATGTTTGAGTGTGTAGCCGAACTGCTATGGCTGCCAGCCCTCGATAAGAAGCCTATCAGGTCGGCCGAACGAGTCTGGTCTTGGTAGATGAGGTTTCGTTGACTTTTTCCCTATAATTAATTGTTTGTGTACAAAGCGACAACGGAATCAGATGACGAAGTTGATGTCTACAGACATGAATCTGATTCTGGTGATGATATAAGCTCCGATGATGATGATTTTGGCCTAATTATTGGATCCGAAGGGTCAAGAGGAGCTTCTAGATCTAGATCTTGAGTTCCTCTTCATGTAGTTCAGAGGGCGATGACAACGAAAGAGGTCCTCAAACTAGTAGCAGTGGGCGTGGGAGAGGTGAAAGTCGTGGCAATGATTGTGGATTTGGAATGTTTTAGTTGAGAAGGAGATTGGAAATCCAGCTGAGTGGCTTATCAATTTCACTGAAAATACTGGTCCATAGAACATTGAACTTATGAGGGATGAAACCATTAGATATGCCCTTCAGCAAAGAGAACTAAGCCCTAATTCACCATAAAAGAAAGTGGAATGATGTTGATGAAATGGAGATCAATGCATTGATGGGGGAATTTCCAACTTTGAACAAGTTTTTTTTTTTAATTTTGGGTGGGATTATGGGTCCAAATACACAATATATGCATATTAATTAGCTCTCCCACCAAGGTCACATGACATAATTTGCCTATTGATCATGCCAACTTATTGGTA
>JAOYNN010565758.1:0-19829 GCA_025770095.1 Goniobranchus kuniei
GGGGAATGAATGGTGTGATTGACCATGAAGTGAATTCAACTCACAAAGTGGGGAGGGGAATGAATGGTGGGGAAGTGATGTGGTTGATTAATTAAAGATTTCGTCTACAAAATAAACTAATTAAGGATTAAACATTTTATTTATTAGTAATCTACATTTGACAAATGACTTATTAATAAGGGAGGAAAGGGAGGGTAAAGACCACAAAGGGCTGACTGGGCGCCATTATTGAGATATTACAGGGTGTGTGTCATGAGTACATCCAGTGTGGATGTTGGTGAGCATCTAAATATACACACATAAGAACATCTCAACAAACATATACACTTAAGACATGTCACATTAACAGAAACGATGACGATCAAGAGTGTCTGATGATAGACGAGAAAGAAGAGGAGAAAGTGATAGTTAAACGAATACAACAATTAGTCAATTCAATTACATCATAAATGTCATGACATAAATAGTCAAGTGTTGTAACGACTGAACAAGCTAGTAAAATTATTACGACTTAAGTTAAATAAGGTTTATGAAGAATAACAGGTGATGATAATTAATTCCACTAGCCAAAGGGTTGACCTCATAGATTAATAGAGATCTAGATCTTCAGATATTAATTCGACTCTTCCTTGAACACATAAACTTAAGTATATGAACTCATTCATCCGTCTAAAAGCGGAAATGAGAGTACACATATTCACATCACAGTCGTTCTTCAAAATTAGCTATACAGCTCCATCACAGATAACCAAGGGAGTAAGCAGTCACACAAGCAGTTGGAGCGATAGCTCGACGTTTGCCGATTCGCAAGCAAAGAGGTGCTAAAGCGAAAAGAGAGCAAGTTCCCAGTAGTTTCCGCTTAAATAGTCATCCAGAGCAGTGAAGGAATAAAAGGTTAAACAAACTCTCATTGGTTAATAAAACCAAAGTGCAAAGGTGAATTGCTAAAACCCAGTGAAACCGGATACTGTTCAAATATAAGATCCTAAATAAAGGGAGACAGGAAGAACAATCTCTAGAATACAGAGATAGACCACAACAAACACCCATTCTGAATACCTATTTCCACTTCTTCTGTTCTCTCTTTTAACTATCCTGTTGTCAAAAGTTTTCCTGTTGGATGCTAAGGTGACCTGATGGAGTCAAAAAGAGCCCCCAAGACACCAAATAAACAAAGAATATATTTCAGTTTTTTTCTCTCTGATTCAGGATCAGAAGGTTCAAAGAGCTTTAGCAGAACAAAGACGGGAAATAGAACAGCAGCAGAACACTGCCGTAGATGAAGTCATGGTATCACAACATCACAAAGGCGCAGAAAGTGCAATGAACAGAACTAACGGTGAGTTTTATTTATACTGATACCCAAATAGAGGTTTTACTGCAATTGTGCTATCACTTACGTATAATAAGTGTGCTTTTAGAATTGAAATTTTACTCCCATTATAATCCTCTTCTCCTCCTCACCTTCTTTTCTTCCTCCTACTCACCTTGTTTTTTTTCCTCCACTTCTTTTTTCATATTATTATTATTATTATTATTATTATTATTATTATTATGTTGTTGTTGTTGTTGTTGTTGTTGTTGTCGTTGTTATTGTTGCTGGTGGTGGTGGTGGTGGTGGTGGTGATGCGGTGTGTAGCCAACTTATTCTTATTACATCTTACATGTTTTACATATTGTCATATTTTTTTCATCTGGACATAATGGGGAAATTTTAAGTTTCCTTTTAGTTTCCTAAAGTTTTCCAAATGCCACTTGAGTATGTTTGAAATGTGTTTGATTATTGCAAACACACAGTTTTGTTTTTGATGTTGCACAGCATACATATCTTTTTCATATCAAAAGAAGAATATGTTAAATGGTAAACATGTCAAAATTGACTGAAATTGATTTTTTTGCCTTACAGCATCAGGCTCAGTAAATGAGACACAAGATGTGAGTAGCGGTGGCGAATCTTCTTTTGGTACAAGTGTCATTCTCAGTGATTTGATGCCGCCCCAGGTAAAGGCGCTTCTGACCCGCCTCAATGACGCTGGTGAAGACCTTTTGAGTGCTACCGACTTTGCTCTCCTCCAGCAGTGTTTGTCCCAACCACGCAATGTGTCACTGTCACCTGAATCCTTAGCATGGAGTGAAGAAAGGAGAAAGCTGATGGACACAATTTTGGCTGTCAAAGAACTTTTGGGCCAAGCAGACAGATTTGTCATTGAGGTGATTTGCATTCTTTATATCCTTTCCTTCTATGTACCCACACCCCCAAACCCCTTTTTTCCATTCAATGTTTTTTGTTTTATATTAGTTCTGCATTAAAAAGTTGATGGATGAAGTTGAAATCAGTGTTTAAATAAAAAAAATTAGATTGAAGGAGGGAAAATGTGGGCCTAAAGGCTGCTGCTTAATATATTGTGGAAAGGCCAATTACCAGCAAACTGCTGGTAAAAGTGTGATCAAAGTCAAAACTGCCTAATAAGCATCATCAGAAAATGACGTCTGAATTTGTCTGTAATGCAACGCAAGAGACCAGACAAAGAAAACCACTCTGGCAAGAAAGATTGAGGCGGAAAAAGAATACTTGGAAGATGGTGAAAGACTTGTTCACAAAGCTAAGACAAAATCAGCCCATATTAAAAGATAGCAATAAATGACATGCTGAGAATTGCAGTTGACTGCAACAAGAGGATGTCTGCAGCAGATATGGTATCTGAAGATGAGGAGGAGGAGGAGTTTGAAATTCATAGTGTATGAAAAATAGACCAAAGAAGATGTTGTCTTCTCAATAGGAACTTTAAATCACTTGTCACTTTTCCTTGATCATAGCTTATGATGTTGTATGTTTTTGTCTTTGAACTCATCTTTCCATTTAGGTATCTCACATATGTCTCAGTAAGAAAATGAACCAAAATTTTTATAAAATAAGATTCTGTCGAGAGTCAGTAGTATTCTTGTATCATAATTTAATAAGACAAATTATCTCTTATGAGTTGCATTGTATATTAGCTAGAAGTAAATAATTGTAGAAAAACACTAAGGGATGTTGGGATAATTTTTCACCTTTTTTCCCCCTCTGCATTTATGTTTTAAGTCAAAATGTAAATAATCTTTTTTCTCTAATCAACAATGATTGATGTTCTGAAATTTCATCTACAGTTCTTTTTCTGTTTAAGAATCACTCTAAACCTGTATCATGGAAACTGATATTTTCATTTATGATTTTGAAATCTGTAGCCTTTGGAAGATCTGTCTGGGGATTGGCGTGCAGATCTTCTTCAAGCCCTAGTCAAAGTGTATGAGAAAGAGAAGCAAGTTCTGAAAGCTGAGGTTAGTACAGCTGACTCCATGTACCCAGAATTGGAAATCATGGCCCAGTTAGAAAACAGGATTCATGATTTGGTAAGTCAAATGAGGCTTGCTTCTTTTTTCCTGTAGTGGAATAAGTAGATAAGTAGGGTATCATCTGCTTTATAATTTATTGACTTGAAAAAGCTTCTGAATTTGACCTATTCTGAACTTCCCTATAGTATTCTTTGAAATAGTCAGAAGTACCATATTACAAATTGTCCTCATAAATACACATTATAGGGTCAATAATGCCATTCAGTTTGTCGGCCTTTTCTCCCCCATTTTATTGAAAATACAAAACTGCTACCATTAAATAAAATTGAGGACAATATGACTGATAATGTAATGACTATGGATACTCAATAAATGGGATATCAGGACTAAACCATGATTTTTCAGACTAATGTTTTTCTTCAATTATGACAAAACACAAAACATAAAGTAAGCAAGAAGATTAAGAGACATACAGTAATTTCCGGCACATAAGCCGCTACTTTTTCTTCTTTCTTTTTTTTTTTACCTTAGGTATCGGCCCTGCGGTTTATGTGCCGGATGCCGCTTGTATTTGATTTTTTTGTCTTCTTCACTCAGTGACATTTCACTCAGTGACATTAAATTTGAACAAAACAACTGAAAAAAAGAATGTAATAGCAATTGCATGTAATTGAACAACACTTACCAGTCACCAAGTCTTGACTATATAAGATAACATAAGATAAGATAATCTTTATTTGTTCTTTTAAAAGGAAATTTGTTTGATCATCGAAAGCACATAAATAGAATGAACCATTACATACTTATATAAATTCACATAAATGCATTGAATCATTACATATTTATATGAATACACAAAACTTTACACTCAGGATTACCCTCTTCATTCTTGCACCCAACCATACACCCAGACCAAACTCTACCAGGTGATGATAAAGTAATTTCATTATTAATAATTATTGAGTCATTCTTGTTGAACGGTGGTACAAGCGATCTAAAGTAATCATTGAATACAATGAATCATCACATACATATATAATTACATATAAATACATTGACTCATTATATGATTATATGAATACACAAAATTTTACGCTCCTCACTCTCACACACATCCATACACCCGGAACAAGCTACACCAGGTGATGAAAAAGTAATATCAGTATTGAATAATTATTGGACCATTCTTGTTGATAATTGTACAAAAGATCTAAGGTACCTCTCTGTTCTCGCTCTTTTTATAAAAATATCTGACTTCTAACAGATCTTTCATACTGATTATAGAATAGATAGTGGGGATCTTTTATTATGTTGACAACTTTTCTAAGGCATGTGCCAGTGTATAGCTCCTCAAAACATGGCAAATCATAATCACACATGTTTGAGGCTCTCTTAATCAGGATGTTTATCTTGTTTCTGTCTTTTTGTGAGATATTAGTTGCTGCTTATATGATAGTTAGGCTTATACAAGATAGAAAGTTGTTTTTTGTTTTTTTAAAACTTAGTAGGTGCTGCTTATATGATGGTGCCCCTTTGAGGGTGAAAATCATGTTATGCAAATTAGGTAAAAACAGTGTTCATGAAGTTATTCTCTGAAGAGAATGAAAAAGGAAATTGAAGTAAAAACAAAAGTCTTGGAAACTGAGCACAGAGCAAAAAAAGTTATAAATGATAAACCACCTGGTTTAGTACAGCCCTTGCAACTTCCCAGTCGTGACAGATACTGCCAGTCACGAGTTGGCCTGTACAGCCACTCAAAGGATGCAGTTGAACTTCCACACATAAAAAGAAAAAAAACAAACTGAGGCTACCCTAACTGTTCTTCAGGCAGAAGGATGCCACCACTACTGAGCACAACTTGGAAATAGTGCTTTTCAATTCATACAAATATAGAAACAGAAAGAAAGTCAAATTTTCAGATATGATTGAATCTTCCTAATGGATCACTGACCTGAACATTGTTTGGCTTTTTTTCCAGGAGCGTGTACAGCAAGATGGCCTGGATGAAATGATCAAGGCTGACCGCCAGTCTTTGCTAGATGAAATTGACAGCTTGCATCACAGGCTCATGGACAGCCAATCAGCATTGCAGGATGCCCGCCAAGAACTCGACGAAAGGATTATTGCCTTGGAGGATGCTAAAAACAAAGTCGAATGGAAACTCAAGCAGCAAGGTGAAGATTTTATAAGAAAAGAAAAGAATGAATCGGAGAGTTAGTCAGTCCTTTTTATGTATTGAGACTATAGGCTGACAGGCTCTTGAATTAGCTCTTTGTTTTTGGACCCTTATCTGATGTTCTCCAGAGTTTTTTTATTAAGGAGGTAAACTTTCATGTTTAACAGTTGCCTTTTACTTTTTTAACACATTGCATAAACTCATACTTTGGTGAAATCCTTTGCTAATTTTCCACATCATAAACTGAATTTAATTCAGCTCCTCAATTGTTTATTGTTTTGGTTTCATTTTTGCTCATTGAAAGGTAATAATTTATATATCTTTAGAAAATGGGTTGAAGATCATTAAGATCTGTTGTATTGATATTGTGGGCAAAAGAAAAAAGTCTCATAAACATAAGCTTTTTTCCTTCCTTTTCTTTTTCTTTTATTGTTTTTAGTTCAACTCCTTGAACACAAAGTCCAGCAGGAGGAGGTTGTACAGAAAGATTTGAAAAAGTCAATCATGTTGGAACGTCAGCGAGTATCTGAATTGTCAGTTGAGTCCAATAAGGAGAGGACCAAAATACTCGATCTTCAGTCAGAATTATCTTCCACACAAATCCACCTCTCAAAGGTTAAGGACGCACTTGAGAGAGAGCAGCAAAGATTTAGCTCTGTGACGTAAGAAGACTTTTTTCTTGTCATTTGTCAACTGAATGGTGTCTGTATGAGAGGCTTCATCAGGCTTGAATAGAATTTTTGAAACATCAAGCAGCTTTCACTTTTTTTTTTTGTGCTTGGTAGGCCAATTTATTGAGTTTTCGTTTTGTTTTGTTTTGTTCTTTGTTTTTGTTTCTCTAGGGCCTTCATCTACTTTTTCATCCTCATGCGTGTCAGTGTTGGATCATTAACTCAATGAAGTTATAAAATGTGTGGTTTTTTCTCTATTTTTGGGGGTATTAATCAGTATTTTATTATTTTAGTCGTTCTTGAAAACAAAGACTACAGAGTTGTTCATAATAATAAAGGCACATCGTTTTATAAAGTTAAAATAGAAATGCAAATTAAACATACATAATGAGACCCATTTTCTTCATTTATGCATTCAGAAATAACAAATTACTTTGCCAAGCACCAAAACTCATAAGATGAATTTTCTAAATGTTTTATCTGTACAAACGTTTCAAATTGCGAGATGGGGATTATAGTACTCTTATTGTGAACAGTTGCCTTATGTGCACCTTACACCATAAGCAAGTATTTCCAGCATCATACTATTCTATCTGCTTCCTTGGACTATCTTTTATCAGCTGTAATATGGATCTCATGAAAACATTTAATCTGTTTGTCTGTGTATCTTCTACCTCTGCTGTCACAGTTACAGCTTTTATAACTGTTGCATCAATTCAGGGTCATCTTCTACATTATGTGCACATTATGCAATTTCTGCCAAATTTTCACTAAGGGCAACTGTTCTTATTGCGTGTAATATATGTAACTCTAACTCACAACACTCTAAAGAGCTAATTGTGTGATTCATACTCAGTCCAAGGCATTCTTAACAATCATTGTTATTGACATGCAACACATAAAGGTTGTTTAAGCTCTTACTATTGTGCTGATCCAATATGTTACAAATCTGAAAAATATCTGGTGTATTTTATCAGGTAGTCTGATATTTTCATATGAAAACAAGGACACATCTGCTGTTTGCCTGTGTTTTCAAAAAAAGGGAAAGAAATTAAATCATTTTGTTAATTTGATATTTGATGAATACATATACAGTGCTTAAAAGGCCTGAGGAAGGATTAAGAAGTGTGTAGGTCATTTTTGAGGAAGATAAAACAAGAGTGTGTTTTGTTCTGTTTGTTTGTTTTTGTTTTGCTTTCTATGGGTGTCTTTTTATATTAGAAGTTGGTTTTGATCTCTGACTTGGTAACATTTTAAAGCTAATTGTTTGACTAAAATTTTCTAATCTTTCCTCTAAGTTTGTCCTTGTTGACTAAAAGGTAAACAAGAAGAAAAAGCTGTAAAAGTCACCTTTTCAATGTGTCTTACTGATTCACTTCTTAGCTACTTAAAATGAGACTATTTTCTTCTCACTTTATATATAAGTTTGTCTCACTATTTGCATAAGACATTACCAATCGACAAAGAAAGAAATAAGATTTCTAAGTTTATTTAAAGACTTTTTACTTATAAATATAAGAGTTCTTGGATCAAGGAATGGCAATTACTTTTTTTTTTAACATCTTGATACAGTGTAAGAAAACCACTTTAAATTCACAAGTTGTAAGATCTCAAGTTCTTAGGTTGACATCAATATCAGAAAGAAAAATTCACTTGTTTTTCAAAAGTCATGAGATCTCAAATTTCCAAATTGATATCATAGTAAAAAGAAATTTCCTAGATTTGAAACCTCTAAAACATAAATTGATAACAGAAGTAAGTCCACAGTAGAGCTGAGTGCCTTTCTCAAATTTATTGTCATTTAACCTCTTAGTTAGCTGAGGACAGGTATGAGTGGAGGAACACGATCGCCATTGTCTGTTTCAGACAAGGTACCTAAAGAAGAAGAAGTCTTATACCTGTGAAATGTATAACTGTCACAAAATATTTCTTTTTGATTTTTAAATCCACCTATAATCACATTTAATGAATATCACTTAAGTTTGGCTTGTATGGCATAATAAATTTTCATCCTGTATGTTTGATGTCCAAACACTCCAAGATGTTCAAAATCTGCTCAAGAGAATGAAGACTCATCACTTCCTCATTTTCTTATTGATGTCGTCATGAAAATTAAAATTGAAAGGAAATTGTCTTTATCTGTCTTTTTTTCGAAGTACAGTTATGATCCCTCATCACTCTATACCATGCTTTTGTTCCCTCACACAGGTTGGATTGGAGTGGGACTCTGTAAGTCTGCATTCACTGCTGCCCATTGACCCAAATTTTTGGGTTTTTTTGTGTAGCTATTCCTGTAACTTTGCATGAATGAAAAACAAAAGCCATATCATGCCTACTCCCTGTTTATGCATGAATTTATTCAGGGGGATATCTGGGTGCAGAAATGGCAGATCTGTTTCTGCTTTCAAATGTGATGAAATTCCATGTTCTCATCTTCCAAATTGTAATTAATATTTGCACCTATCTTCTGTCAGAATTTGAAAGGCAGTAGCAGCATACATTTATGACATGAATTATCTTTTTCAGTCCCATTTATCAATTGTTTCTTGACCTCAGTATCATATGCACCATAAGATTTCCCAAGTTCAGTTTATTTTCTGTGGTTTTTATTTGCCATTGGAAATGTCTTCATGGGAGTATTAGTTGGGTGTTTTTTTTCTTCCAATAGATTTAACAGAAAGTTTGAGCATTTGACCTTAACATAAGTGAAATTAGCAAAACGTTCGAGATCTTGAAACTGTACTTTAATGCAAGTATCTTGGTAGCACGCTAGTGGGTAATCAGAAGGAGACACGAGAAAACAAAAAGAGACTTGCCCTTGTGATCAACAAATGAAACAAACTGAAAAGACTATAGAGGGGAGAAGATAAAAGTACAAAATCTGAACTTTGAGATCATGTATCTTTCCAGCCGCAAGGTATCTGCATGAGACTTGTATTATAACTGTTACAGTGCCATCCCACAAGACTTTTAATATGTCTTGGATAGGACATAGAATCAACAAGTCTGTGAGGTATAAACCAAACGTAGACGGTTGTTCACCAGGAAAGGTTATTAAAAGGCAAAAGTTGAGATGCTTTGGGATATTTCAAAAGATATAAAAGAATGAAAAGAATGCTTTTGGAATGGAGAAACCAAGGAGAGGGCAAGGTGTTGTGCTGTGTTAAAACACTAAAGACAAACTATCTCAGGGTCAAAAAGGGTATGAATTAAACAGACATAAACAACCACTCTTCCAAAACAATGAAGTGAAAAGGAAAAGTAACAGTAAGAATGTAAGAGCTTTAGCTTGACTAAGAGCGATTAAACTAAGATGAAATATAGAAGATATGAGAAAGAGGCCAAAATGGAGATGGATGAAATGTATTACAATAATACTTATGGAGTCAGACCATAGCACACTCACTGTAATAGTGTTTTAGCACTAAGTTAGGATAAGCTACCTACAAAGATATTTATTATTATTAAGCAATCATGACATATAAGGTCAAGATTCTAGACTTTCGCTCTGGAAGAGATGGAACCCTTTATAAACTAAGATCATTATATACAGAAAAAGCAAGCAATATCTTAAATTAAGGGTCAGGGACCTAAAGGGATAACGCAAATAACTTTAACCTAAGAACTTAGGCAGGACTTAAAAAGATAAAAGATATTAACTTATTCCCAATTAGAAACTAATCCCAAACCTCAAGCTAAATAGAGTTCTGATCTTGCATAATCAGCCATTCAATAATAAACAATTATTTATACTTACTTGAAGAAAGCACTTGCCTTACATCGTTCAACAAGACAAAAAGGAAAAATCTTTCTCTCACCACATCCAGCGAATCCAGTAAACAGCAGCCAACCTCAGGGAGAAAAGTCACACACACTATCACCAAGTCAAGCAATGCAGCAACATAGGCATCTTATCGAAAAATCAACGGCCTTTCCAAACCGCAACATACATAGCGGGCATTTCACTGTACTGAAACGAGACAAGCATGAGAAAAGCATGCAACAAACTGACCTTCAGTCCACCTGTATCAGTATGCTCTATCATGAACCGTTCATGAGTTATGAACACAACAGAGGGGAGAACAAAGTTACAGAAATGATTGGGATGGCAACATTGAGAGCTGGGAGGCTTGTAGCAAGCAGAAACTTGCTTCATAGAAAAATTGTTATAAAGTTGCAGAGTCTACAACTGGATAAGCATAAGATAAAGGTCTTGAATTATTTGTTATTCTTATCTTTAAAACTGTACTTTCTATTTACATCAACCTTCAACTTTCATTAATGTTTGTATCCATATTTAAGTGTAATAGTTGGGATTTGATAACTTGGTCAAGGTGTGTGTATGATGAAGTGGGATGAGCCCAAGCTTTGGATGCAAGTATTGACATAACGGCCATTGTAGGGGATTCTAGTCGTAGAATGGCCATTAACAAAACTTATTTGAGGGCTTCATGAACATACCATACGTCTGTCCCAAATTTGAAACCATTGCCCATGAAAGTTGAGGCTACAAGCAAATCAATGTCCTTCTTTTCATTTTTTGTAACTTGCTTTATTTGCAAGCTGTTCCCTTTTTCCAATAGATCTGCAGATCTTAATTTTGTAGAAGCTTTGTTACTCTGTCATGCTGTCTCTGAAATGCAAAAAATAATCAAACAGCAGATTTATTCACCTTGCCTTCAGCTATTTAAGAAAATAACAAAAGCAAACTAACTTGTTTTGGCAACAATTTTTCTGAACTTGTTCAGTATGTTTTCTTCTCAATGCAACTACGTGTTAAAAGATGTTTTACAATCGACTTGTGCTTTCCTCCATGAAAATTAACTCTTCGCTAGAGAAAGATGCTATATTTCTTGCATTTGTATCAAGTAATTAAACAATATGTCAATGAGAGACTGTATTTCACCAGTTTGATTAACATTGGTACTCATGGTTCCATCCATCTGTAAGAAATAAATTTTGTTTCTCCTAACTTAAATAGAAATATGCCGCCACTGAGTTAGATGTTGTATATCACAGAGTATGCCAAAAAAAAAAAAAAAAAGGATTAAAAATGATCACAGGATTAAGGAGAATCACTTAATTTCTATAGAATTCATTACAATAATACACGTTATCACCTGTAAGCCCATATCAGATCATGAGATATGCACTGTGCTTGTCATTGATAACATATATATGGTATATGTAACAAAATGAGCCTCAGCTTCCTTCCAAACAAGGCTTTAAAATGTTGCAAATTTCTGAGTCATTTCTAAGACTTCTATTTTACTCATTTGTGCCTTCATAACCAATACTACTCAACCCATTATCTTCACTATTAAAACCCTAATGGCTTTCATCCTTTCTCATTGGGATATTGTTGCTATGGTGACCTCTGTTTTTACTTTTTGCCTGATTTGTCTGAAATGGCTTACCAACAATAATTTTCCTCTTTTTAATCATTTGATTCAAGAAGTTTGTTTTGTTCTGTAGAGATATTTTTTGTTTGTATTGTGTTCGGGTTTTAGAGGGATTTTGTGTGTGTGTATATGTGTGTGTGTGTGTGTGTCTTGGGGGTAATTTTTGTTTGTTTTCTTTTGTTATTTGTTTTGGGAGGTGTTGCGTTATTCAGAGTTTTGTCTTGGCGATGATTTTGATTTGTTAGACTATTTATATCAATGTATAACCTATGGAGGCATTGTTATTATGCATGGATTTTGTGACATTCTTTGCACAGATGGGCATGTAGCTTTTACAGTTTCTTTGTTTTGTTAACTATTTAGCAATTCTTTTGTTTCTGTCATTTGAGAGGGCATCTTTTTGTTTGGGCATTTTCGTTTTTTCTCCCAATTTTGGGAGAAGATGGGATAGGAGGTAGAGAGCAAGGTGAAGAGATTGTGGAGACAATTATCCGTAGTATTTCTATCCGGTTTAGAATGAGGATTGCTGGTTCAAGGCATCCTTTTCTCTGACCATTCACATCCACATTATGAGCCATAGATTTAAGCTTTTACACCCTTTTAATCAAATCATAGCATTTGATGGGCAATATGTTATAAAAATGGGTGGTGTAGGGTGGTTCATGGATTTAAAGGTTGTTTGATGAGATATTTTTAATAAAATCAAGCGTATAGTGGCATGCGTTTTAACGATGAGTGATGCTTGAGGCAAAGATTTTTAAAAGAGGATTTGAAATATTTGTTGAAAATGGAGGGATGGGGGAAGGATTTGTAACTGAGTGGATGATTTAGAATGAGTTCTGCGTTTTCATCATCATGAAAGTATTGCTCATTTCTATCACATGGCATCCAATGCACACTTTTATCAATGTAAACCCACAGCTTTAAGTGTATCATGAAATTCTTAAAAACCTTATCATTTCCATTTTCTTCTTCTTCTCCTCTCCTCCTCTTCCTTCTTCTTCTCCTCCTCTTCCTCATCCTCCTTCTTTTTCTTCTTCTTATATTGACTTACTGGTAATTCTTGTAATCTCAGCTCTCTTGGTCAGACGTCTCGAAATCAATATTGAGTTTCAGTTTTGGCATCTGGGTTGGGAAATCAAAAGGCACTTCAAAATTTCACATTTTCCTTTGCCAAATGTACTTTACAATTGAACTGGCCAGTAGGGCTTTCTGGTAATAGAACCTTTATATACCATACATGGCAGTCATGAGACACATGAGACAGATTAATTGTATTAATATTTGGTTTCTGTAAGAATTGTTTCTTTGTACAGTTGAATGGAACAAAAAAAAAAAGAGAAAAAAAAGTTGAATCAAATCATAAAATATCCAACAGATCAGGAAGAGTGTTCAATGCTGACAAGAAGAGTGAGAGAAAAATGGATATATATTTGGATATAATGTTAAGCCTTTTTATTTGTGTTCCAATGATATGTTAATATTCCTTGACTTTTCTTTGAGCACCAGGCCTTAGCTTCTTTACTGAGTTGTTATGAGCACAGGACATTTTTATCCTGCTGAACATTTGTAGTATGAAAATATAATTTGTAGCTTTGTTGTCCCATGTAGGGTCATTTTTATGTCATGAGTTAAACAGTTTGCCTCTTACCCCCAACATTAGTTGCTGTTCTGAAATATGTTTAAAAAGGTTCACCCTAAATTAGCTAACTGTTGGTGTATTTTATTTATTTTTTTTATTTACTAACATGTATAACAGAGAGACGAATGGCAGTCTTCTTGAATATACCCAGATTGCTGAAAAAGTGACATCTTGTTTTGTGCATGTCATTGCCATTAAAATGCAAACATCCGTCGTTGCATCATCATCTTTTTCTTTTTGTCTTTGAAGGGATGCCCTTGAGGAGGAACACGCCAAGACTGTCCATCTGGCAGACATGCTAGATTCCACACGTAAAAAACTCCATGAACTTCAGGACGATGTCGCTCACTCCCAGGCACAGAATCAGCAAATGTCGGAATCGGAAGGTGCTTTTATCAAGGTATATTGTTCTAGATTTTTATGTGGTTTGGGCATTGTAACATTAAAAAAATTTTGATAGGAAATTAGGGAGTCATGTCTTTTCTCATAAAGCCATATTTGAAAGGATTGATTTAAGGACTCACATATGGCTGTCAAATTAAGTTATACAAATCAAATACCATTTACCTCACTTTAAGATAATAGGAAGAGAAATTTCTGCTTGATAGAATTTAATTCACGTGTTCTGCCTAATTAGTTTGAAAACAAACTGTGTAGAGGAACTTTGAGACAATTTACCATGCTTTCAATAAAATTTCTGTCTAGCCATAAATCTCTTACAAGGTTACCTTCTTACAGCTTTTGCTCAGTACTTGTAAAGAATGGCAATTTGGTAAGCATGTGTGGTATTGGTTACAAGATCTGAAAATCGCTAATGCCTCTTTTTCTTCGTCCTTCTTCTCAAAGGAACTGCAAAGAGAACTGGAGAAAGAGAGACAACGAAGCCAAGAATTCTCAGATGCAGAGGAACAAGCTCAGCACCAGATTTCAAAGCTGGCTGATAATCTTGATACCATGAAAGTCAAACTGATGTCAATACAAGAGGACTATGAAAATAAAATTGAAGGCCTGCACCGGGAATGGATGGAAAAGTAAGAGATTATTCTGTTATTTCATTATAAATGTACAAAGTTAACACAGGAATATTTGTTATGAATGCATGAAGGTGAAACAGATTATTTTATCTTGATTGTACGAGGTTAAAACAGCGCCATCATTTCATGCTGAATTGTTGTATTCATAAGTAGCATGTTTGTATTAAACTGAATGGACAAGATGAAACAGTTTTGTTTGACCATATATATGTATTAGGATAAAAAATGAAATGCAGGAGAGTATGAAAAATGAAAGGAAAGTCAATAGAAATACATGGATTGGCTATTTGCCAAAAGTGAATGTCCATGATAGATGGTTTCTTTCTCAGCAAACTTTGGATGCACTGCAACCTCAGCATATCCCATTCAAGTATGTGCCTTTAAAACTAGGGACTTCAACTATTATTGGTAACAAAATGATTACAAGATTTGTAATGCAAACCTTTAGATGCCATTTTCTCATAACTTACTTTTTGGACTCTGTACAAGAAGTATGCAAATTGTTTATGTTCTCATTGTACAACTTTTTGTTGTTGTTTGTTTATTGTTTTTTTCATTTCCTTTTGTTTTGGTCTGAGTTTTTCTTTTATTTATTCATTTTGAACAAAAAAGAACATTACAAGTGGCCAGAAAGGGAACAGTGGCCATACTAAGACTGTACAGTTTCTTTCCTTTAATTTCAAGTCCCTAAACAAATAGCAGTAATTAAAGTTGATAACGAAACATAACTCATTGCACAACTTATTTTCTCAGGGAATCTAAGAAGCACTGCTGTCAATACAAATCTTTTCTTTTGTCTCTCACTCATTGGACCATAGGGAACTCCATCAAAGGAATGAGAATGAATCTGAGGCTATTTGCAAACTAAATGATTTGTTACAAGAAGAACGTCAGAGTTGCAAAAAGAGTGTTGAACAGGAAAGAAACATTTCCAGAAAACAAAAACAAGACATGGAAGAGTTGAAAGTAAGATTTTTTTAAAAAGAATATCTCTTGTATTAGAATTTCTGACAAAAATTGGTATGAAGTTTTACTTAAATTGCTTTTAAATTAATGCATTATTTTATTTCTTGTTTTCGTGCTTAGATTCAATCTGCATCCATGTATTCTTTGATTTGGAAACACAAAGTAGGTAGTTTCAGCTAAACATGCAGACTGACATAATGTTTTATTGGACTTAAACTATGTATAAAAGAAAAAACAACAGGGGTAAGCTATGAAAGGCTTTGCAAGTTAGAATGGAATTAATTCTTGCTTTTGCTTTAAGGATGTTTAAAAAAAAAGATTTGCAGGTCTTTGTTAGCATTTTTCCCTTGTTTACTTTTTCATTTCATTTTATTTTGGTCTTTTCTTTTGTCTTTTTCTTTTCATTTTTGTTATGGTCTATGCTTTGATGGATTTTTTCATCACAATGTAATTCATTGTTCTCACAAATAGAATTTTAAATAAGATTTTAAGAAACGTTTCAATCATTCATTTAATGTATCAATACAGCTTATAAATAATAATATGGCAGTACAATCTTTACCACAGAAAAATTGATATTTTATAAAATTTTCATATTAATCATAGATGGAGAATGATCGTCTCTTGTCCTCTTATGATGCGGAAAAGGCTCGAGCTGATAGCTTGAAGAAAAATCTGGACACCATGAAACAGGAGAATCAGTTGCCAGTCAAACGTCTGCAAGCAGCAGAGACAGAGACATGGAGCTTACAAAGAAAAGTGGTACGTTCATTATACTTTTCGGGTTTGATATAGACCTTAAGATCTATTGTTATTGTCACAAATTGTAGCGACAGTTTGTTCCCCTGTGTGGGCATATCTCTTGTTTTGTTTTTTTGTTTTTTAGACCTCTTATTGGTGCTCCTTTACAGAGTTTTATCTCAATTCTCCAACATTTTCTCCATTGAAAGCAATCTTCTTTATTTCTCATAGAGAACCTGCAAGTGTAGCAGTCAGTTTTCATATCATATCTCTACCCATCCTGTCTCTCAGACAGTACCTCCATTTACCTGTATTCACAACCTGACATAGATCTGTCTAAAGTTGAGAAAAGTAAAAATGAATTCCATTCTTAGGTCAATTCCACTAAGATAAGATGAAAAAAAAATGCTGTAAGATTTGCTATTTAAGATTGCAGATTCACATTAAAGACCAGGATGGCTAACATTTGAGGAATAGAGAGTTAAAATAAAAGTCACAACATTTTACATGTATAGACGTGGACTAACTGACTAATATCTTTTTAATCTAAACAGACATACAACTAGACAGTCAGGCAATCCAACTTACACCCCGCAGTATTCAGACTTGACTGCCACTCACATTCATTTTTACCTGACACCATAAAATTACAAAATGACATCCCACTTTCTGTCAAATACACCTGTAGCCTAAACAGTTAAATGAACCTCCATTCATAGCTACAGTTATGGCCACTCTTAAAATACTACTGCCATCTCATCAGATGTGTATTGTGAGGTTATTTATGCTTTGCATTGTCCTTTTCCATTGGCAAAAATGTTTGTTTCAATTTATTCCATCTTCCCTATATCCAGTCTGAGTTGGAGAGAGAATTGATGACCGTTCAGGAAAGGGCCAGAGAGTTAGAAATCCAGCTAAGTCAATCCAAAGCTAGCAGCCATCAAAATGGGCAGAAAACTTCAAACTCATCGGCTGAGCCCCATAGGGAAGCCATCAGTTCTCTTCTTACAGTAAGCAACCTGAAAAGTTTTGACTGCTTTTTTTTTTCTTCATTTTAACTGTTGAATTTTGTGCTGTTCCTTAAATATTGCAAGTCAACATGATGAGCATATCTGCTGTATCATTCATAATGTCTTTAATTCATTCTTTATTCAAATTTTGTTTTTGTTGTCTTTGTTGTTCTAACAGTTGATTTTCTTTGGGGGGTTTTGTTTGTTAGTTTGTTTTTGTTTTTGTTTTTGTTGGGTTTTTTTTTTCTAGTTGTGTTCAAAATGATATACTGTAGAAATGATGTCTTCCTGCCTAACATTTTTGTTGCAGGCTTCTGTGGCAGATGAGGAACTGAAATACCGTCTGGCACAGTGCTGTACAAAGCTCCAGATTGTGGCATCCAAACTGCAGGACATGACAGAAACATCACAACACCAAGGAGGAGCATCGGCCAGCAATGCGGGCACATTGAAAGATGAAACGGTGAAAGTGGTGATGGAGGAATTGTCCAAATTGAAATCTGACATCCGTGAACAGAGAGACAGACAACAGCAAAGCAATAGGGAGCAGGTCAGTGTGAAACAATAATTAGATTTTGTTCTTTGAACTCACTGACTGTCACACCTTTTTCAAGCGATGAACTCAGAAAATCAACAAAACCATTAAAAATGTACGTTCTTTTATTCTACAACAAAGAAATTTTATATACTTTTCAAGTATGAAATGAACAACATGTTCATTGAAATTGATCTATAATTTGATAGGAAACTTGTTATGGGTACAACTTTTCATAAATTAGCTGTTTAAAGAAAACATATGGTTGCCACTGTTTCTGATTTCTGGATATGGTGAATTTCCATTGGTTGCATAAGAAATGCCTTATGTTTATTTTTGGCAAAAATGTAACAATTAACGTATTACAAAATTGAAGTTGAAAAATGTTTTAAAAAAGAACAAATCCAAAAGTATCTACTGTCACTAGAGGTGGCCAATCTGACTCTTCATTAATGGGTTAGAGAAAAAATTGCTCAAAAATCAAATCTTCAATTTTAGTCAATTCAATTTTAAATGAAAACTGCAGGGCAAATTATAGTACTGAAGCATAAGCTATCCACCGTCCAAACTGTTACAAATTAAGTTTGAGAAAAAATTATCCCACTTTGAGATCACAGGGACTGCTATTGTAGCAATATATTAGTGATGCACATGTGTTGCGATTACAGCTGCCAGCTAATGCAAATCAAAACTGTACTTTATCGGATGTTTAAAATCAGCTTGTCAGTTAAAGCAGATAAGGTATCTTCAACTGCCCTCTTTGTTGTATTTTGACAGAGTGGAGGAAATGTTCCCCCTGAGCAACTCCTTCAACACAACCAACAGATGGCAGAACATATCATCAAGTTAAAGAAAGAAAAGGAGCATCTTACAAATTTACTCAAGTCACTGGAGAACGGTTTACAGAAAACCTCCGCCAATCGGGCCCCTCAGGTATGATATGTTGATGTTGTAAGTGTTCTCATTTGTTCAAAGATTTGTTCAGTAATTACGAATGACATATGTAACATATGAATTGTCATAGTTTGAGTTTGAGTTTGATTGTAGTTTATGCCCAGTACATCCCATAGGGATGATCTCAGGGCTTGAATTGTCATAGTCATTTTCAGTCCATATATGAAAGTTGTTCAGGATATACATGTATGAAGACAATTTGACAGCGTTTAGGATTCATTAATTTTAAGTACCTTTCATATTTTGTCATCATTAAAAAAAAAACATTTTGACTTCTGTCAATTGTAATTTCCTTTTTCTTTTTCTTTTGATTACCATGGGAATACAAAAATGCATTTTTGCTACTTTTCATGGACCAAAACAAATTTTTTAAAAATGGCAATATTGTAACATCTTTGAAAAAAACCCTTTTCTCTCTAAATTTGCCACATAAAGGTTTGAATTGATTTTCTCTTGTGTGTAGATGAGCCTTCCCCCATACACATCTGATGCAACAAGTGATGAGGATGGTGTTTATGACCGAACAGTTTGGGCCAGTGAAAAATTGAGCCTCCAGATGGCATTAGACTCAGCTGAACATGAAATACAACGTTTACGGTCAGAGTTACGTCGCTTTAGCTCTCTAATGAAATCTGATGGACAGCTCATGAAGCTGGATGCTGATAAGGTATTCTCTTGAAGTCTGATTTTAATTGTTTTCTTGTAGAGGTTACAGTTTTAAGCAGCCTCATTCATTTAGAACTGTTTAAAATCTTTTATTTTGTTTTAATATTTTCAGATTAACATTATCATCAGTAACATCTAGGCTGTGTCCTTCCACTGCAGGAAGTAGCCCTCCGTCAGTCTTCTCCATTCTGCCTGATCTTCTGCTTTTCTTGGCCATGTCGGCCCAGCATATTCCTGAATGTCATCTCTCCAGCGTTTTCTTGGTCATCCTGTTGATGTTTTTCCTGTTCTTGGCTGCCACAATGTGCTTCTTATAGTCCATCTATTGTCCTTCAACCACATAACGTGCCCTGTCCACTTCCATTTTAATTTTGTGACTCTTTCTACAACGTCTGTTAATTTGGTTTTCTTTCTAATTTCTGCTTTTCGTATTTGGTCTTTTAGTCTAATTCTTAACGCTTTCCTTTCCATCGCTTTTGTGTTGTTTTGAGCTTGTTTGTCATGGCTCTTTGTTAGAGACGATGTCTGACATCCGTAGGTCATGGCTGGTAAAACACATTGCTCAAATACTTTTCTTTTGAGATTTATTGAAAGCTGTTGGTCCATAATGATTTCCCTGTACTTTCCAAATGTATGCCAGCCTACTTTTATTCTCGTATTGATTTCATTTTTTGTGTTGTCCTCCATTTTTATTGTTTG
>JAOYNN010565759.1:0-13498 GCA_025770095.1 Goniobranchus kuniei
CTTTTTTTTTTGAGTCAATAAAATTAGCATGACGGCTGCATGCACTCACTGGTTCAAGATAGAGTAGAAATCTAAGTAAACCACTACATGACATGTACTACAAAATATAACTTCTACAACAACAAATATTACCTCTTCTCTTACTACTACCACTACCACCACCACTACTTCTACTACTACATGTACTACTACTACTACTACTCCTACTACATTGACTACTATACTACTACTCTACTAGAATATATAAGACTTTTAAAGTAATTTTTACACATTAAATCCCAGTTCAAGTATTTTACCAAGGTTAAAACAAGTAATCTATCTACTTATGCACAGACCAACTCTGTAAAGTGTATACATAGAATTCTATAATCTTAATGTGTTACATGAAAAGATTTATGGCTGTTCATGTGTATAAAGCAAAAGCAAGATGCTCTCAATGGATGAATAGGAGAAAAAACAGACTTCTTTCCTTAACTTTCGATCCATCAGCCTAGATTCTGTTTTCACTGTTAAGAACAAAAATCTAGTCTGGCAAAACAATTTACATCTGTAATTTAGTTTATCAAGATCTCAATCTAGACCAAAATAAAGGTGTTGCTTGACTGCTTGAATGCTGTGTGAAGAATGAGGAAGGCGCCTTCAGTCGTTTCAGTCTGGTCACGTGGTCTGGGTCCCAGACAAAGAAGGCAGATGGCCTTGCCCCAGGTATCATGATCATCCGTCTTACACAACTTACTGTGAATAGCAACGTATATGACTATTCACAGTATACTGGGAACAGACACTTCGTTTACAAAAACAAACTGTGAAACTGGAAAACATTCCCTATCCTTGCATGGTACATAAGAAACTTAAAATCTGAACAAATATCTTAATTAGCAATAATTAGGACATCGTTGTCCTACAGGCAAATATGTGTACAGAAGTGCATGTCGAATTATGCATAAAGAAAAGTAACTAAAAATATCATACATGAACAATATGGCAATGCAAGAGATTCAGTACAGCCTGCTCTGATCCAATGAATCAGTTCATGCCCACAGGTTTCTTCCCACCATGGAATTCTTCAATACACAGATGACAACTCCAGTTTCCTAAAAGGAAATAAAGAAAGGAAGTCAATTCATTACCATTAAAGAAAAAAGAGATGACGTACAATATTTTCAAAACAGATGTTAGAAAAACTGTGCCAGTTGGAAAGGGAAAATACAAATCACCTTTTTGCTGGGCTTACATATTACATCTAGTTAAATACACAGGACCAAACTCTGCATTAAATTTTAATAGTATAAAATGATCACACACATTTTCTAAATCATAATTTATAGAAAAGCATGAGATTAAATCCATAACAAGATGACAATAATTCCTAATGGTCAGCAAGCATTATCAAGCATTGAAAACATTTGGACATAGTACGGATAAAGGTTAAGGACATTCAAAAAGACAAAAATAAGGGATTTTCCACAATCAAATATATAAAAGAGCATAAATGTACATGATAATACCTTCAGGTGGCTCAGACAATGGTGGTTTGAGACAATACATATGATATCCTCTGTCACAATCATCACAAAACAAAAGCTGGTCCTGTCATTGATTGAAATGGAAAAGGTTTCATCATCTTAAGGCTCAGATCAAATTTTAAAAAATATAAATTATATGAAAACAAAACTGAAAAGACAACATGATATTTCTTTAAGCATAAACCAAGAAAAAGCAATTCCAAAGATTCCACGCCCAATTCCCATTTTCTTCATGGAAAAGGAAAAAAGAAAATAATCAGAAGCAAAGCATCAGGAACATTCTTGAAGAATGTACTGATCCTTCTTTGAAAAAATAAGCTGAAAACACTTGCAAGAAAAGAAAATAACATTAAAAAGCAATAACAAAAAACAGAACAAAATAAGCAAAGATTGAAAAAAACAAACAAACAAACCTCAAAATGACCCTTTGAGATGTTATGTTGAGTAAACAAAAAGAAAAGGCTTTCCTTATTGAACTGATATTAAAAAATAAAAAAGAGAAAATGAAGAAAACTAAAACAAAGCCAGCACAGAAGCATTGACAGGCATAATGAATCTTCAACACACTAAAAGGCTTTAACAAAATATCTCATAGGTATTAATTCGGCAGGCATACAATTTGAAAAGGCATATTAATGCCCCTAAAGCTAAAATATTTTTAATACTCAAGATAACTTAGGGTAAGAACATAGCAAAAGCGTTTTTTCGCTTACGCGCAGATCTGAAAAAGCGAAAGAACTCCTTTATATATTTCCTTTTGCCGCACAGAACAAAAACTTTGCAGCACATACAAAAAGTTACAAAAGTTTTCGTACGCCAAGCTTTTTTTTTTTTTTTTAAGGAATGAAGATCTACTTCTTTTTCGCACTTTTTGGCGAAACGGTTTTCATCTGCAAGTCGCAGGTCGAGTTCGGGCGTAGACACCTTGGAGACCGGATATGTGATGTAACTGGGCTTAGCTTGACCTTATTTTCAAAGCCAATGTCTTCATAGGGGTTGACCATACTCAAAATCTGATGTCATTCTTTAATCCAGGGACCAAAAACTTAGGCAAAATCCGAGCTGTAATTGAATTTTACTAATAAAGAATATAATGGAAAATATCTTCAAAACAAAGCACATGGTCTGTCATTAAGTGGGGCAGAGAACACAAAGAAAAACTTTTGCTATGAAAGCCCTACATGAAAGGAAAGGCTGATAGACGAGGGGTCGCACCACTCAGATCTGCGCATATGCGAAAGAACGCTTTTGCTATGTTCCCAGCCTTAGACAAGTCAATAAAATATTTCAATCCCCCTCTCCTAAACACATAAAGTTAAATTAAACTATTAACAACAACGTCAACAAAACAAAAAAAAACCCACCCCAAAACAACAACAAACAACCCAACTCATCTCATCACAAAATTGTATACAATTCTCACATCGTTGTCGGAGGTTCCACACAATCCGCAAGACTTGCATTCAATGCACTGCCAGGGATATTTCTTAACAGATATGATCATGTTATCTGTGAACTGCAGGCAAGATGGATGGCCTGTGGAAATCAAAGAGAAGAAAGCATATTTCAGTGAGAGATATAATTAGAACTACAAATGCATTGTCACAAGATGAGTGAAAATTTCTTTACCTCCAGAGTTCTAGTGCAGCATGGAAAGTGTGCATATATATGTATAACATATAACATAACAGAAGCCTTCAACTTAAACCTAGAGAAGTCAAACAATCAGTTGCTTGAGAGAAATTTTGTCCATCATTAACAAAGTTTAAAAATCTTTAAAAAAAATTAAATCTTGTTTCAAACAGCTCTCTGGAAAATGAATGAAGCTGTTGCAAATTCATGATCAAAGCATTGACATTCAATAAACAAGACATAAAGAGGCGTGGGTATCATGTTTAGGGGCATATATGGCATCTAAAAACCTGATTTTGGGTTGGATATATATCAATTTTCATTTTTTTTGCATTTTTACTTAGCAAAATCATTTCAGAACATTATTCAGACAAATGTCTAAAATCCTTTTATCTTTTTTATGTATGAATTTTCAAGTGAAGGGTGGTACTGAGGAGAGGTCAGAAAGTTGATAAAATTAGGCAAAGCATCCGCAGTCCTGTGTGGACATGCTGCCACAAGAAAATGAGTTGAATTTGGACTGCTTTTAGCAGCAGCTGAATTCAGTAGTGGTTGAGAACGGATTTGCTTTTTAAGGAGGCATTGGGAAGAAATACAACACAAAGTAAAGCAAGAGAAAGGCAGCGTCTCTTCTGCAGTGCATTTGAATACAAAATGTCCTTCCCAGCATACAAAAAAGAGACCTCAGAAGCAAGCAGAGGCTTTTAAGGGACCAAGTGAAGAGGAGGGCTCTCCTTTGTAAGGTGCTGGTATGTTTTGAGCAATTATGTGTATGAATGGTATGTTTTCGTATGTTTTTCATATTATGATACTTCAATCGCATTTTTCTTGTTGTCATTTTTTAAACTTATTTTTCATTAAACTTTGCATATATGTATAGCAATTTACTCTCCTCTGAAAGTTACAATGCATTATTTTGCATAACGTGTATTCTTTTCGTCTTACAATTTTTTTTCATGCTTAATTTGCATAATATTTTTAGAAAAAACAAACAAATCACACAGCCATAAAAGTAAAAATATCTTTATTAAGTAACACATTTTTATATATAGTTCTGAACTAAATGCGAAGTGCATATGAAGTTTGGAGTGATTTGGCCTTCAAATTTTTCCTGTGTTTCAATTTGAAAAAGGTGACCTAAAATTCCATAAAACTTCAAGATGGTGGCCGCTACTATGGCAACCAAAAAGACAACACCATGAGAATTTATCTGTCAATACTCTGATTACATCCATACATAAAAATATACTGGAAAAAAAAAAGTCAAAACCAAAAGGAAATAAAAAATGCTTAGGTGCCATTTTCCCATTAAATGTTTTGTTCACTTGGTGACAGCCATGCCTCTTTTTCCATATTTATACCTGTGATATAATGAAATGTATATAACATAATACTTTTTCTTGGATATTTCAACAAATTTTCCTTAATAAAAGCCTATCAATTTTTATAATATAGTTTTAACAAAACCTGTATCACATATACTGAGGCAAGAACAAATTACATGGTCTACATTAAAGTTAATACTAAAACCCACTGATGTAGAACAAAAACTTACCAGAACGACCACAGTCACTGCAGGAAACAAGCTCTTCAGCAGCTTTGGTCTTCTTGTTTTCGGCAGCATCTCCAAGACAAAAGTCACAGTAGTTGTTAGCTGACACTTTGGTTTCAACAGGAGGTGCAGCAGTTTTAGTACCTTTTGGGAAGCAAAGGAAATTGAACAAAATTTAGTGGTATTAGTTGTTATATGTTATAATCAAATTCCTGAAACAGGCAGGCAATGGAACAAAATCAATTCATACTGATGCTTATTTTTGGTGCACTATATTTAGTAAATTTTTAATGGGTCTGCACATACTAACATACTAAAGATTGTGCGTGGAGGGGAGGGGGTGGGAGGGGGTGTCGTTCTTTGCCAAGACTAACATTCAATGAAGTCTTATCAGAACCAAGGATGGATTTCCTTTGAAAATTCAACGGGTATGGAACATTTCTACCTGCAAAAGGTGGGAGCAAAGCTAATATAACGGCTTCAAGGATACTGTTTTTCAAACATTATGGCAAGGCTTTTAATTAATTGTCAATAAAAGGAAAAGTAATGAGGAACCTTTAAAATACCACTTACGAATAACAAAGTAAAAGTAAGGGACAAGACTTTGGTCAATGCCAAACATAAAAGATCTGATATGTTTTGATCCATGAAACTATTTGTTGAAAATGCTGGAGGCATATATTTAAAATAATTGTAAGAGAAGCAGCTGAAAAAGACTGGCTTCTAATTTACATTTACTTAGCCTCACAAAATGAATGGGGGGCAAAAGGCGAGGGGGGAAGGTAACAGATAGAAGATCTACATTAAATATTTCATCGATATGTTTCTCAGACATTTCTGACAGAATCATGTCTGCAGTCTTTGCATTTAAATGACCATGTCATTTACATTGCCCAACAAAAAACTGAGTTTAACTTTAAATTTCTTAAAATAAAAAAGTCTTTTACAGACGCTACATAACAATTTGTAATACAATCCTTTATACACATAATGATAATTCATATTCATAACAGATTTTAAATCAAAGCTTAAAAAATGTCGAAGAAGAGATGTCACGAAAATGATAACAAATTTGTGAAATTATCATAATTGTTGCTTGGATACATGAAAAAATATACAGATGTATGAGATGGCGTATGTAAAAAAAAAATTAATAAGCTTTACAGTTAGTGCATTTAAGCAACAAAGTAATGAAAACATAATTTAGAATGATTTAGTATGTTAGGGTTGGACAACAGTGCAAAATGTTAATCTCAATCAATAACCAATTTTTCTTAGAACAGATCTGAAGAACACTGATCCTTAGGGAATAATAATATTGTCAATAATAATAATAATAATAATAATAATAAATTCATAATAATAATAATAATAATAATAATAATAATAATAATAATAATAATAATAACAATTAAGCAGGAGTTTTACTTTCTTTCCTCATAAGAAAGCAATCACAGAAAATCATTGTATACATAATCTGGATGAGAAGTTTTTTGTGAACTGAAAGGTTTCTATGATTGATTTTCATTATCAATTCACTCATATTCCAACCAAGAAGGTTTACTATGACCCTACCAATCCCAGAAAACAACAAATGAATCTACACCTCACAACTCGCATTTGGCATTAACTGATGATATTATGACATATATACAACTTTACTTTTAACTTATATGGGTGGTTGTGTCACATACTGTTTGCTTTACCTTTACCAGAGCTTGAGCCATCATTCTTCCCCCTTTTACTCACTTTAGGAATGACATCTGCAAGGTGTGAGAATTGAAACAGGCAGCAGAGATAAATAGTTATTCATTTATTGTGTAAATATGAGCGGGGATTTATTCCTTAAGACAAAAGTCTTGGTATGTTTAGCTACAATATTAAGCAGGATCTACAGAAAATGTAAAACCCAAAATAGAAGTGTAGTTAGGCTTCATGCTACCCTGCAATGTTATTATGCACCGGATAAATGTGGAATATACACCAGTGTTAAAAGGAATGCTTGTCATGGTAAATGCAGAGGAAAAATTATGATAAAATTGGTTGCAGCTAAAATAGAAACGCACTGTATTAATATTCCTGCTCAAAGCAGAAATATGAAGGCAAAGTGGAAATTTCATGCTTTTGAAATAGATGATGCTCTTGGAAGTGTAATGATAAAGTCTGAAAATGAAATCAAGGGTTCAGGGTCTAAAACAAATGCTTCAAATATTTGAAGAAAACACAAATATTCATGACAGAATGCAATTCCCTACAACGGCTTTCAGTTTTGCTGAACATTTCGTCAAGGTTCTCAATCTAAAACACATGTACATGTTTATGTAAGATGCTGTTCAGTGTCATTTTCCCCAAAAATTCTGTTTCCAAATTTTTCTCCATAACGTGTCCATATTGCTTGCAACCAAAATTTACACATTCATGAAGGATACATATGCATGCTTGCTGCTTCCCCAACATGAAGTCTAAGATGTGTAGAACTAGAATTTCTTTCTATATTTCTTTTCTGTTTTCTTTTTTTGTATTTGGTTTTGTGTTCTCTTTTTGTTCTACGATGGAACTTTCTATGAATTTCTTAATCCATTGACAGTCCCTGGCCTACCATGATTAATATCATAAATCCAAATTATCAACTCATTGTGCTTAGCTCTTTTCATGCCCCTGCTGTGACCCTGCACGGTTGGGTGATCTAAAATAAAGTCAATTTCATTATCACAAAGCAAGGCAATAATTTTCTTTTTTTGACTACTGACTCTGAAGTAAAACTTGGAGAAAATTGTAAATCCCATTGGAGTCCTCAACCAGGATTAATTTCTTTATATTAAAAAAAAAATTCTTAGACATTGTTTTTGTCTTTGGTGAATGGTTCTTTAATTTTTCCAGTATGAATAAAATTGTCAATGATTACTTGCTTCTCTGCACATAGATCTACCATTTAGCGGCCAAACTCTCTATTAATTAAATGTAATTCCACTGAGTGATGGAATCTATTCTGGGTTCTTAAACGAAGATTTTTTTTTTTTTTCATAAAAGTGTGATTTCGTTAAATCAAAAAAAAAAGTAAAAATGGATTTTATAACAGCATGCAACAAAGAAATTAACATGTCATGAAGAAAGGACACAAAGTGGAGAAATATTTCAATATATCAAATCAAAGTTATCCAGTGAAATCTACGCGATAAAGGTTAAGAGGGAAAAGATGCCTGTTGGCATATGAAGATTTCATTATAAAATGAAAGTGTCATATTCTTTATAACCGAAACCTTGGCAAATCAATCAAATTGGAATGGGAAAGTGAAGGAGCATTTTTAATAGGATAACAAAAGCTTGACAATCCTTACATTTAATTCTTTTGTATTGATTTACCACCTTCAAATTTTAACAACATACAGATCTAAATGCTATTGATTTCAACTAAGACATTAAAATTAGACACAACAATCTCATGTTTGAAGCACACTTAAAACATATGAATTGAAGAAAACATTCCTAACAGCAGCACAGAAAAAGAGAGGATGTAACAGATAACAGATTCATGTCATGGGGGGAAAAAAAACAACTAATGTGATTCTGTACGAACATATTGGGTCTCATGTCAGAATAAGTTTGAAAATAAAAGTTTCTATCACTTACACTTAATCTGAGTTGACCACTATAAAGCTAGAGGAAATAAATAGAAATGAGAAGAAGAAAAGAGATTGTGAATTAAACGACATGAATACGAGCAACATAAAATGAGCAGGCAGTGACATAACACTGACAATAGTGAACGAAAAATCA
Source organism: Goniobranchus kuniei (assembly GCA_025770095.1). NCBI lineage: Eukaryota > Metazoa > Mollusca > Gastropoda > Nudibranchia > Chromodorididae > Goniobranchus > Goniobranchus kuniei. The sequence goes on from JAOYNN010565759.1 coordinate 8,488, forward strand.
GCCTTTACTTTTAGATGAATGGTCTCATGATTTAAAGACAGGGAATTAGCTAAAATTCAACGATTAAATTTGCAGTTGGGACTCTTTTTCTCTTGACATTAAGAGATTTCTGTCAGCCAATTTCAAAACAGTGACATCTTACATTTTACATCTTTCCAGTGCCGTCAGACGTCACATAGGGCCTCAATTGTAAATCGCAAACCGTCTCTGTTCTGCGTTGCTGTCAACACTTCTGTCATGCAGGACATTCCCACTGTCCCAGCCTCTCTCATTAAGGTTCTTCTCAGGTTTTCTTTGGGGCGGCCTCTTTTTCTTTTGCCCCGTGCTTCCCATAGCAGGGTCTGTTTTGCGATCTTCACGTCCTCTCTTCTGCAAAAGTGGCCCACATACTTCCACCTTCTTTTCTTGATGACTTCTGACGTTAGAGATTGTCCTGATAGTTCCCTTATTTCTTCAGTGGTCTTAAATTCATCCTATGTGATGGACATGACTTTATATAGACATATGTTCTCAAATGAGTCCACCTTCCTTCTTATTTCGTTCGTTGACTTCCAGCTCTCTGCTGCATAAACCAATATAAACACTACATTTGAATTGAAAATTCTTAGCTTTGTTTTGGATGAGACAATTTTGCTTGACCACACCTTGTTGAGACTCTTAAAGGCAGAGGCAGTGAAATGATGATACATTAATTACCTACTGATTAACAAAGCTCGATGGTTGGCTATAGGGGCAGAGGCAATGTTATACACATGGGATGAGATAGGCTCAGGATGAGATCTATAAACTTTAAGCTCGAGATTAGTGCACAAACTGCATTCTTTTTTCCATTATTGAAATGTTTTTTTTTAATATACATTGATAAGCATGCTGATGTGGTGAAATTGTATTATTATTAATTGATTTCCAAAGGTTGCTTAGCCCATAATGATATATGATGAACATAAGGTCATTCTAATGAGTGAAAAAGGGAACGCAGTGACGAATAGCATGGAAAACAGTGAGAAGAAAATTAGTCATGCCATATGTCGACAAGGGAAGGATAAAAGTATCAACAGATTGTGCTGATAACAGATAGCATGTTGTGACCTTCTTCATGCTACTAGACATCATAGGCTTGAACTCACTTTTTTTTTTCTCCCATGCGTTTCGACAGTTATACTCAGTTTTACTGAGTCAGTCGGATTATTTGAAGAAGAAGAAGAAGAAGAAGATTTGGCAAACACCTGATCTCGGGTCAACATTTACAATAATTTTCATTTGAATCTTTCATAATAGATGTGAGGACTGTTAATAACTATAACTAAAGTCAAGGAGAAGCTATAAAATTATATAAACTGACAAATCCTAACATGGCAATTAAGACAATCTCATAGACACTCAACATAAAGAACAGTCTGAAGCTCATCAAAATAGGTCATGGAGTCGATTGGATATAAAGTTTTCTTTAGCAACAGCATATAGCTGCTGTAAAGACCTACTGATTTAACATCAGGAGAGGACCTGGCTATGGATGAAAACATTGTATGAACAACACACACACACAGTTGTATTGCTGACTGATGTATGTAAAAGAATGTAATGTTGCAGAAATTGTCTCCTCGTTTGAGAAAAGACCGTCATCCTAGTTGTGGTACAATAAGCGAGTGAGAGAATCGCACCATTTGCCAAGATTTTTGTATGCAAGAGGAGTTTATTTCCAAAGAGATGTCAATTTCACAGGCAATACACCAAATCATGAATATATAACCAATTTCAACAAACATCCCACTGGCAATTCATGAGGATAGTTCCTTCAGCAGAGATCAGAAATAGTTGAAAAATTCTAAGCTTGAACCATAAGGACAGTACCTTTAACAGTGCCATTACTTGATACATGGTTGGATGTTTAATTTTGAAGAGGAGCAGAAACTGAACAATCAATACTTAAGACGGCTTTACATGTTCACCTGCTATTTTAGATGGGATTGTTCAACTATTGAACCCGCTTACATTCTAACCTATTCTTTTGTTAAATCAGTAAATACTGCATATTTACCCTATCATTTACTTTTATCAACAACTTTAATTCGCTCTGAATCAATACTTATGTATTTATGGAAAGTCAACTTGAAGTATTACATTACAAAAGATGGCTTAAAACTTATGGAAAATGTACCGTGATAAATGCAAATTTGGTTTTATGTTAATTTACCAAAATCTAAAGCTTCCTTTTCATTCTTGTTGCATTTTATCCAGTGTCATATCAATTTAAATACATCCCAGAAGCTTAAAAGGAAATCATGAATAAAAAAAGAAAGAAAAAAACAGACTACATATACAGGGGACAAAAGAAAGTAGAAGAAATAAAAGACAGGGAAATAAAAGATAATTTAGTTTCTTTAAGCAGGTGGAAACGCCCTATGAGAAACTGCCCAGAAAGCCCTGAAGATCACATATTATATTGCTCTATATATGGGATCCTCTTAGGATGACTTCTGGCAGGAAATGACAATTTCCAGGTTTACTTTGCAATATGTATCAGCATGCAAGAATTATTCCACTAGATATTCCATTCTTGCTTTTCCTTCCACAATGCAACGCATAAGAGAAATCAGAATATTCATTAAAATCTCTGCTCAGGGAAAAAGATCAGCTCACTGATAAGACAGGTGAATACACTGAGTGGCATATTCGGATGTACTCTCTTTATTTAATAGTGACAACTTTGAAAAAAACAAAAAAAACAATAGCAACATCCCCAAATCCATCCCAACAACAAGTTTTAAAAAGCCCAGAAAAAGTAGTAATGAAATGGCTCCAGAGCAAAGGATAAAATTGGGTAAGGGAGGTAGAATGTCAGAAGCTTGAATTTCATGTGGCCATTGTCATACTCTTAATATGAATTTAAAGTAAAGTGAGTAAACTTCCTAACATGTGCATTTAAAAGGAAAATTGTAATCTGATTTATGAGACTTCTTTAAACTATTTTAGTACTAGTTTAAGTTAAACCTCCTCTGCATCATCTTTTTACACTCCCATAGCCAGGTGAAGTTTTATAACTTAGTCATTGCTATTTCTTTAACTGAAAACTTAAAACATCAAGCTCATAACAAACATTGATGGTGTCACTTCAGCAATGTACAGAAACTCTATTCATGCAAAGGACTATTGCCAATACCTGAAAACTAAAGAATGTTGGGTATTATACAGGTTGGATAATAAAATAAAGAAAGAAGGCAAACAAGATTGATGAAGCAAAAACTGGAATACATAATCTGTAATGAAAAAAAAAAAGATAAAAAAGTAGAAAGAGAATTTAATGAAAGAAACATTACAAATCATCAAGCACTGCAGAGCCTACAGCAGTACAGAGACCAACACTGAAAATAGAAATCTAAAAGGACACACTCCCAAAGTAGAAAGTAAAGCCATGCAAATTCAAGAGATTTCATTCAGGCATAAAAACAATGAAATTATTTGCATTACAGCTACATAATTTGAAAAAAAAAAAAAAAAAGCTGGAAGCAATGTGGAATGAGAGGGGTCACTACTATCTACCTAGATAGCATCATGGGTGATTTAGTAAGGGAAGATGCTAATCAGGGCCCTGATTTAAGCGTGATGGCAAAAGCAACATGGCAGCGTGAGCAAAAAGAAACCAGCTTGCAACCTGAATTGGTTCTGGTGAGTGGCTTAGGTGAAGTGCTACTCTCCTCATCCATCAAGCCATTGTGGAAGTGAGAATAGTGGTATGCTAGCCCTGGACGGGTTTTGTAGCGGGCACCACAAGCTGCAACAAAGGGGATCAAACAGTAGAGCAGACAAAGGAAATTGGGACTAAGAATGATGCAACATAAGGACAACTGGATTTGCTGTGTATCTAACATGCGGTTTCAATTCTCAATTCTGAAATAATAATAGTGAGTGTATTATTAAAATAGATGTTCAAACACAACAGAAATTCTTAGCCAGTCAAAAAGCCCAAAAGCTTGACCTACAATTCTTATTATATGTTTGACAACAAAATAGAATATAAAATATGGAAACAGGGAAGAAAAAGAAGATATGAGCAAGTAAAAGAATGATCGGGAAAGAACATGTGCATGAAAAGTAATTTGTAATTGAATAGATATGGTGATTGATTAATTTACAAAGTCTCAATCTTTGAACTTAAAAACAAATTTACATTCTAAGTTTCATGCATATGATCACAGTGATAATATAAAGCGGCTGGATTTTTTTCGCAAATACTCAGAAAAAATAGAACCAGAGCTTACTTCCCTGTATTTTCCTGCACACTTCAATCGCATGATTCCAGACAAGGGTTGGCCTACCCGGGTGTGTTTGCTATTGCTCATCGCAGGGCATTCTCCCCCAAACTAAATGAAAAATATCTAGATATGGCTTCCAAAAATAGATTACGAATGACCTCTGCCTATCAGCTGATTGTAGTTGAGTCTTAAAAAGCAAGACTCATCGATAGGCATCACACACATCATTACGGATTAGTTGTTTATTTCACGAGCATGCTGTTTGTTATGGATTTAATTTTGTTTGACCCTCTTATTACTCTACTTGCCATTCTAAGGACAGTCCACAAGACATTTGCTATTAGGCTACAACTATATTACTGAGATTAGATCTAGAACTATATTTACTTATTGAATGAGACCATTCAGTATTATTCTTAGAACAATGGAGCGATAAAGGGGAAGGAAATTGGTAGCAGGGACAGTAGTCAACCTTTTCCATAAATGATATTCTGTTTTCACGATTTCTGATGGGAAAATGTTGGGGCCTAAATTAGACTTAGAACCTATTATCTGGATATTTAGATCTAGTCTTCCAGATAGAGATCTTGCTTCTATAGTTGTGTCATTCTATATCACTGCTACTTTTTTAACATCAATAATATAATTATTTTGTTTGAATGGCCTAAATTCACCTGATTTCTGAGAGAGAGAAAGAGAGAGAGAGAGAGAGAGAGAGAGAGAGAGAGAGAGAGAGAGAGAGAGAGAGAGAGAGAGAG
>JAOYNN010565869.1:0-13494 GCA_025770095.1 Goniobranchus kuniei
GAGGGGGAGAGGAGAGAGAGAGAGAGAGAAAACAAGAAAGAGAGAGAGAGAGACACTCGGGAGGAATATCTTCAATTTGTACAGAAAAACAGCTCATGAGGGATGACATACTGTCCAGGTTTATCTGTAACTGTTGCTTATGTTCGCCAATAAAGACGGAAGCGGGATCGGGTTGTTGGGGTGTGGAACATTGTATCAGGCCTCTACTCTACTCATCCACTGCATGCAATTGAACATTGTGACCAACCACCACAGATCAAAATTGCCTGTAAAGTTTGATTTATACTTGTTGCTTCACTTGACCCTGAAGAAAATGGGCACAGCTTTGGCTGGAAAGGTATTCTGCAATAGACTAGCATCCTGTTCAGAGTGTGATGATATAGTTTGTTTCCATCCACTTCTTGCTACAAAAACTAGAATAAACTCTGGCCCAATGAGCTGATTTTGCTCAAAAGGACTATTTAAAAAAAACCCACAAAACCTCTATGTACCATGCAAAACAATGCCAATATCATCTTTAATCTACAAATGTAATCACAACTACCCTTTACAAGCATCCAATAGTTTTTACCATTAATGTCAGCATCCAGGCAGCTAGTGGCTTGAGTAATACATTGCTGCTGGAGTTGTCCTGCCAGTTTGATGTAGTCTGAGTCAGTGAAACTTTTGCTACCATCAACCCCATACACGATGTCACTAAGCCTCAAGGTAAGAGATGTGTAGAGGAGCCAGATGTGCTGATGGATGTAGGCTTTGAGGGAAGAGTTGCTGGACTGACTGGTTTTCACTGTCAGAAGAAGCATAACAAAAGGTTAGTGTCCTCACCTTTGACAATTGATAGTAATACATTTCAATTCTCTTTCCCCCCAAAAGACAACTATTGCCCGTCTCCTTTCCAAAAAACCCAACAAAAAACAAAACAAAACAATAAACAAAAAAACACCGAAAAAAACAACAACAACAAAAACTATCAAATCCACTCACAGAAACTCATACAAATGTATGGTAGATAGCTCTCTTTTCTTCTTTGTAAAAAGTTTGTTTTGAATTAATCCTTAGATAAGCCTGTCCATTCCAAGACCTTTCTCAACTCCAGGTGCAATTATAAAGATTTTCAGCTTTTCAGACACATCATCCAGGTATTCTATTTAAACACATCAATCTTTGCTGATGGTCAAGAAGTCCATCAACTTCAAAATAAAGGGATAAATAGCAGACTATCAAAGTTCATTATAATATTAGGTTGCATGCCAAGATGCTCACAACACAGCCTTAAAAAAAACTTTTTTTTTTTTTACATTTTAAATCTAAAACACTGACCAGACCATTTGATCACAATTTGAGATGAAAACTCCACTAAAATTAAGTCAATACAATAGGAATTCTTGAAGTGTTGAATACAATCCTTTTTCCTAGCAGATCAGGATCAGTCACTTTTCATAAAATAGGCAAATCTTGCTATTCTCAGAAAAACAAAAACCCCAAAACAAAAACAAAAATTACCCCCTCCCCCCAAAAAAACAAAACAAAAACAACAACAAATCACAACAACAAACAAACAAACAACAACAACTGAAAAACAAACAAACAAAGAAACTACAAAAAACAAAAACAACAAAATAATTAAAGCTATAAATCTCACATTTTACAAGGGGTATTCTTGTCACATCATGATTTTCTGTATGACTGAAAAGTAAAATAAGAGAAATTAATTAAAAGCCTTGTAGCCAGTCAATATGTCATAGGCCTATTATTTCTTACTTTTGATAGCCTTCATTAGAGATAAAATAGCCACTGTTGTATGGCGGAAAGTTTGCTTTTTTCTCAACAGGTAAATAAGAAAACGAAAGAATATGAACACTTGCTTTATTAATAAATTTACCAAATGGTAGAATCAATTTTTGCCTCCATTCCTTCAGTTCGGCAAAACATAAATGTAACTCAGGTTTCTTCCCAAAATACCTGATCCCATTTAACATCTTGATATCATGAGGAAACTAATGTTTATAGACTTTCCTTAAGACCAAATGCCTGCTATGGCAATGCCATTATTTGAACTGATGATGTCTGATTCTATTGTCAAATGCTTAAACCCACTTCTGATGCATGATTGCATGTGCTATCAAACATCACGGGTATACAAAAATAAACCACATAAACCAAGGAATGTCTTGGGTGGAATATAAAAAAAATCATTGCTTGCAAACTGAACACAAAGAATTTTTGCATTCTCACCCAGCAGGAAATTTTTGTTTATTATGACATCCTAGACAGAGATCAAAGTCATCACACTTGTTGCAGTGAATTCGAGTACCAACAATAAAGGCCTGGCAATGGTTGCATTTGAAACTGAAAAATAGAAAAAGACAGAAATGTTTTGTTAAATTTGAGTAATAAGGACAAGATATATAAAGTCTACACGCATCAATGTTGGAAGGGGAACGGAGGATGCCTGGCTGACATAAAAAAGTTGTAAGTGTACTTCACATCCAAAAGACAAGACAGAGACCTTAACTTGTCTAAAAGGAACATTATCTTGTCTTCATACACAGTTGGAATAATTAATTACATGCATATATTATGTTATTGACATATATAGCTTATTACTATTATAGCTAGCACTGGCCTTATAGGAATGGATTTTACTATCATTGTCTTTATTTCCTGCTTTTAAAAGGTGCAAATGCCTACTGAGAGAGACAGTGCTAGGTTCTCTCTTATATCAGTATGTTTTTAGGCCTTTAAGTCTGACATCCTCAGAAGCACCAAGATAAACTGAGGTCAGGACTCTCAAGTGATTCAATTCTTTTTTTTCTTTTTTCTTTTTTTTATTCCTTTGGGTTTAAAACTCCTGTTTTCTCCATTTGATTCCACAATCTTGAAAATTTACTTATTGAATTATGATCAGCTCCTCTCCTCATCACTGTACACTTTTTATTCATTGTTTAATGTAAATAAGTATGAAAACGATGGTCATAAAAAGATCACAATACTGGTGCTCATACACCATTTTTTACTTTTAGTGATTCTGAAACTTGCTTACCATTGTGGAAAAAGAAAATATAATACTGATTCGGCATTTATTCTATAAATTTTTCACTTTCCAAAAAGTACCAGTATCATTCATAGCAGAAGTAAAGTGGGTTTGCATTAAAATATTGGGTAAAAGAAAACTTACACAAGGTGTACAATTTCATGGTCATCTCTATGCTCTTCAGGTTCCACACCCCCAGAAAAGCAAGATATACAAAGATCCATGTCTAGACACTGTAGACATCGATACCTTCTTCCTGGCAAAGTTACACCACAGCCATCACAAGAAATTTCTACATCTAACACATCTGAGAATCTTGCAATAAACATCTTTAATGCCTGGAAAATTGAAAAAGTAAATTCAGCTATTGAAACTACAAAAATTCTATTTTTCTTTGCTACAAAATAGTCTGTGACCTAAGTAACTTATTCTAAATATCTTTGTTAAAAAAATAAAATGATGATTGTGCAAATGACAGAGCTATTTACTGGGAAATTTATGAACCAGCAATACAAAGAGGCTTGAAATATGCTGATGATACTACTGAAATTCAGTACTAGCGCTTTAACAACAACCCTTCTAAGACACACCAAACTGCACGGTTTTTCCAGACAACAAATTCTTTTTCTATATAAACTGGCCCTTTAACAACATGCCCTAGTCCAGTTACAACAGTACTGTGAACATTTTGAAACCTTACTTTCTAATTTGACAAAACTGATTTCATCTGTTCATAGACCTCCCATTTATTGCATAACCCCAACGACAGTTATGTTTTAATATTTAAACTCTAAAACTCAGCTTGCAACAGGTGTTGATAGAGATGTACCTGCCAGATGGAAAGCTGTTTTTCTGTCCACTTGGACAAAGCGAACAGTGATCACTGTCCAGTTGAGTAGGCTGTTAACAAAAGATAAGGCTCTACCAACCAAACAGCAAGGAATACAGTGCAGAGATATGCCGAAATGGGAAACAATGAGTTGACATTGACATGAGTTCTAGGTCTTTCATTGCTTTTAATGAATGTTATGAAACACCTGAGTGAATTAAATCAATGATGCGAGGTGAAATAGAAGACTATCCTTGACTTGTGTCAGATCAATTTTGAGTCACTGGGCTTTGGCTCCACCTCCTCACCCTCAACACTACATTCCTTGTTTAGTGCGCAGGAATTTATTGTGTGATTGGTTGGCCTGGTAAGATATGAGTTCTTTAGATTTGATCATGTGCATAGCCTTTGAGGGTTTGCATTTGATTGGTTGTTAAATGAGAGAATTAAAATGAATTGGGGACATAAACAGTCTCTGTAAAAATATAAATCTATTGTAATCTGTGCATATGCATAGTCAGTGTAACAACACAATATTTCTATCTCCCCAAGGCATGTTCTTAGAGCACAAGTACTGTACTAGCCACAAATTCAAGAGGGCTTGAGAGGATTATGGTGTATAATGACACCATAAGCTAAAGAGATCACACCTTAAGGTGAAAAGGGCCAAAATGATGGATATACAACTAAGCAAACAACAGGTTATAATTAAAATTGACGCAGACGAAATAGGACAGTTTTGAAAATCTGGAACCAGGATGGAAGCAAAAAAGAAAATACCCCAGAAGAAAAAAAAAAAGACCATCAATAAAAACAACATAGCTAAAAAAGATGGCAAGGGGCAATGTACAAACACCAAATTGCAGGAACCATCAACAATCCAGATGCCAAAAATATCATTGTTCTATTACGATGAATCAGTTTCAACTTTCACTCACTTTTTTGTTCTCCTTAAAATCCTCCTCCTTGTGTTTAAACCAACTGTTGATATCACGAGACACAATTTCACCATACCAGGTCATGGCCTGTTCATATTCTTTCATTTCATCTTCTTCCTTCTGATCAGAGTAGTTATGGTCCCTCATTTTGACCGTATCTACAAATAAGACAGCAAATGTGGAATTGTTTCTTTGGCAATTTGTTTTGCTAACACATTATGAATAATTCAATGATAGTAAAAGAGTGTCATAATTTTTAAAAAGTAATTATTAAACATCAGCATTACAAATTCTATTACACTTTATAAATAACTCAGGACTTAGGGAATTCAGACGATTTATTTCAAATGTGAAAATATCTTCAAAAATCATTTCATAAGCTTGAACAATTTGCAATGTCATGACTATAGAAAGAATGCCTTGCTACTCTTGTTTATCTTTAATGCCTCCTTGAAATTGTTTGTAAAAAGAAAATTTAAAAAGCCCTAAGAAACCCACATTTGAGTGCAAAAATCTTACCTTTGGCTATGTTCAGAAATAACTGAGGCAACTGCATTTCCAAAACAAAGGAAAGATCAAATGGCTGAAAGGATAGTTAAAATGTATAGTTATTACTCTGAAAACATTCATTTTCCTCCACTTCTCATAAGTAAAATAGACATGAAAATGCACCATCAACCCTGGACCGAAAAAAAAAAAAAAAGGGTCAGAAATCATGAGTCCAGTGTTAGTTATTTCATGTAATCTTTTATAGTGTAGGGTTATTTAAAAGACTAGGTACACAGTTATAAATAATTTTTTTAGCCAGCAAATAAAACGTCTTAATATCTAAAGCCAGTTATTATCCAACAATGCTGAAAAATCCCAGTGGATGAAATCTACACACAATGACTTCAAAGGAAAGTAATGAATGAGGGTCAAAAATTTGTGTTAAAAGTTCTGTAACTCCAATTTCTAAAGATGTATTATTCTTCATGTATCCAATAGAAAAATCAAATTTCCAAAATATGCCCTTAAAAAGCAATAAAAATCAAACTGCTTTTGAACAGTGACAAAAACTTAACCGTTTTTTAACAATGATTAAACAAGACTATTTTGAACAATGTTTAAATTAAATGCTTTTAAACAAGATGAGAGCTACACTGCTTTTAAACAGTGATTTAACTAAACTGTTTTTTAAAAATTACTAAGAAATGCAACTAAACAGTGATAAACTGCTTTTGAACAGTAATAAAAACTAAACTGCATTGAAACAGTGAAAGCAATTAAACTTCTTTCAAACAGTGATATAAGCTAAGCTAATGCTAAAAATAGAAAATTATCACACAAACCTGCCAATCAACATCCAGAAGATGAAGCAAACAACAAAGGATCACTTCATACGCTGGAATGAAATGGCTGTAATAAATCATAAAAAGTAAATGTTATATGTTGAAAAAACACTAATGAAATGTACATCAATCATTTGTCTTTTTCTGCATGTGTGGGGATGTTAATAATGGTAAAACATACACACAACTGATTTTAAGTCTTAAATCTATGTACTCAAAGATAATTTTTAAAAAACAACACAAAACATGACAAAAAACTTATACGTTTGTCTCAAATACCATGAAGACTCAATACAAATAGCTCAAGTCCTTGTACATCACCTGTCCTTCTCAAAGGGCTTTGGAGATCTGAATGCATCGACTAGCCTTCGTACCAGGCTGTAGTAAGCAGTACGAACTTGGGACTCCTGCTGTAAACCACATCCGTCAAGGCCATCAGCGTAATGATGAGCAAATTTGTCCTGGTAGGCAAACAGCTCTTGGACAAAAAGAACAACTGGAATCTAAAACAAAAACAAGTAAAAAGAACTTTTATATTCAAAAGTGACCAACCCAACCATGCTATATTAATTCAGTAGAGCAAACAAGTGTGTACAGGGTGTTTCTATACATTAGTCCCCCCTTGGCCAGACAAACCCAGTACAGCTGACATAAAACAAATGACATGCATTTTGACATAGACTCTTTCTAATCTCAACTGCAAAATTTTAAATATTTTTATTGATATTAAGTATCTCTACCACCTGCTTTCCTGACAGCATATAGATGATCAGAATACAACTCCAAAAGAGAAATTAAAAGTTCAGTCGTCTCAACTTCCTTGTCACCTAAAATCCTTACGAGTGTAGTGTGAAGATTGTTTTTCAACTTCCCACTCTGCCTTCTATGATAGAACCTGAATGTTTACGAGCATTAAGATTTGGTGATGATCCTGGCCACTCTTTGTTCTCAAACAATTGGACTTGACGTGTTTCATTTTCTAAAAATGGCGAACAAACAAAAAATACCAACATTCAAAGAAAACACTCCCATCAGTATAAAAATAGACCTAAACATATGAAAATTTGGATTTGAGATTACAAATAGACAAGCTTTCAAGTAGTATACAGTTTTACTTCAGGCCCCTCTATATCATCTTGCCAAGGGGGGCTAAGGTATCGAAAAACCCTGTATGTATGTGACATCATTTCCAAAGTTATTGACAATCAATGAATAATTAATTAACCATATGTAGTTGATTGTTATAAAAAAGATATAATTTTCTAAAAGAGTTTTACAATTTATAAAGCCAGAAATTGATAATAATAAATATCTCTTCTATTGTGCCAAGCATGTATGAACAGACTCTAGACGCTTTACAAATCTACCTAGGAGTACAGAAATTACATAACAAACAGTTAGACATCATACCATCAAAGGATAACATGCACTTAAAAATATAATCCTGCTATCTTACAGTCTAAAAAAATAAGTTTTTAAATTGGATTTAAAAGGTAGAAAATCATCTATGACCCTAATATGTTTTGGCAAAGACTTCTGAATGTGGGGAGCTGTGAATGCAAACAATCGCTCACCAATTTTCTTCTTCATTTTTTGCCACATAGAATTCTATTATTGGAACTAGAATGAATGTTGCATTTTGTAGTACACATACATTTGATGGTTCATTTATGTAGGTAAGGGCACGTTTATGAAAGATTTGTAAAACAATCGTACAAAATGTTTGAAAAGAGAGGACAAAGTTTCAGTTAAATTCTTATTGTGACAATATGATGAGTCTTTTCCTGTCCTTGCTTATCTTCTCAACAGTTTCAATCATATTAAAGATCAAATCAGAATATTCTGTTTATTTCGTAATCATATCATCTGTTGCCATGCACTGCATTGTTGACGATCATGTCACTAAATACGTTTTAACTTGACAGACCCTCAACAATCTTACTGATGTTTCCAATCATATCCAGGATGCCAGACCATCACTGATCATGTCTCTCTCTATCTGCCAGGTATTCAATTTGTGTCAAGTTTGACCATTGTGGTTAGATCGACCAGACTTTTTAAAAAGGTGTCGTATTAATATGGCTTGCCTGATGCCTATTGCGTATTTTATTGATGAATTATCTTTGAGCATATGCTTATTTTGGGACATTTGAGTTGGATGTTCATTTCATGTGGACAGAATCATACATGAATTATAATTTAAAAAAACACGCAAAAAGAATGCAAGGAAAGAAAAAAGTTCAAATACCTGGAAAGGATGCTGATCAGTTTGAATCCGTATCATTTCAGATATAAACATGTAAACATTAGCTAAAGCCGAGGCAAACTTGCTTCTTTCTTGTAATAACTGGTGAACTCTGTAGAAGATACATTCATGCAGTTTCTATTTCAAAACCTCTTGTTTCAAAACTTTGTATACATAGGAATGAATTTCTCAAATGCTCAATGTGAGGTTCAAGTTCATAAAAAGCAAAATGGTAATCACTGATTTATATAACTTTAGACAAAAAAGTCTTATTTATGAAAAGGGAGAACACAAATTAGATGCTATTATTCTTGATGATAATCACATAGAAATTCAAATGAGGACTACAAATAATACATGTAATCCATGAAATTACAAAATACAATTAAAGATCAAAACAGAAAACAAGGGTTTTCTCATTACAGATCTGTGGCCACAAAAATAGTCTGAAAGTGATAATGCACATGACTTTATAATCAGCCTAAATACAAAAAAAAAAGCCATTAAAAAAACGCAGGTTTGGCATCCGACTGACCATGGTCAAACAGACTGAAATCAGGCCAATTGTTTGAAAAGGTGCAGTTCTGTTATGAGGCCATTTTCTTCTCTTCAAATTAGCCTGATAACATGACATTAAAGTGGGGTAGTTTAATATAACTATCGCATCAAATATGGGACAACTATATTTTAGTGAGTTTCCTTTCTTAATGTTACTGACTGGTTTTGGGGTTATGTGGTTGACAAAAAAGGTTTTTTTAAAGAAGAAAGTCTCACCTGTAAGGAGTCCATGCTGGATCTTGCACAAACTCCAATACTAAACGGAATGACGGATACTTTTCCATGATTTCATTCTATGAGGGCCAAAAAAAAAAAAAAAGGAATAAGACTTAGCATTTGATTTGAAGTATTTGGTCAACAATGTGTAATTCAAGAGAAGACCTTGAAATAAGTATTTCATTATTCAATAGGAAATGTAATGAATACTGCTTTTTGTCCTTCATCCCTATACCTGCTCTCACAAAGAACTAGAGAGACATAGACAATGAATACAATTTATCACTGAAAAGAATGCGACAAAAACAACAAAAATGTCAAAAAGGAGCCTTTAATTCCTATTTAAAATATATAATTCAATAAATGTCAAATGAAGATCTGCATTTGCTTTGAACAATTTTTTTTTTTTTACATGTATAGCCATATATGAGCTCTGAAGATGTCACATATGATGGGTAAATATTAAGTTTAAGAGTTGGACTGAACCATTGACACATAAAATGTGATTGCTTTCTCCAACCAGGTTTTAAAATGTGACATAACTGTAGGGTTGAAGTAGAGTCATAAAATGTGATTGCTTTCTCCAACTAAGTTTTAAAATGTGAGATAACTGTAGGGTTGAAGTAGAGTCAAACCTGTTCGGCAAAGTGAAACAGTTTGAAAAAGGATCCAAGTCTGTTAAAACCCTCTGAGTTCAAATAGAAGAAAAAAAATTTTTCACATGAAAATGAGTGAGTAATAAAACAGATAACAAGAGAAATTTTTGCTAAGCTGATATTCTCAGAGCAGAAATTTTGATATGATGCAATGCATGCATTGATAAAGTAAAAAGTAACCACAAGAATCTGTCAAAAAAATCTTACCAAAACACCAGTGCTCTTGTTTCCTTCTTTTTTCTGAACCATATGCTTGTTGGATTTAGATCTCAGCTAAGAAGAGAAGAAAAGAGGCAGAAATAAAAACACTTTAAAATCATATTCTACTTAAAAAATCAAAACTTAATGCTTCTTCTACTGAAATACTTTCAATAAATTTTCATTAAAAGAGCACTATTCGTGTATCTTGAGCTTCGTCTATGCAAGAAAATATTTAAATCATAAAAACTAGCCCCTTTTGTAGACATAAATGGTCTTTTAGATAATGCCCATGTTCTGACTTATCAAAAAAAGTAAGCTTCATGCAAAATTTGGAGCCTTTGGTGTGTATGGTTTGGTCAGTACCTTATGGTGCCGAGATTCTCAAATATGTATATAGAGATTAGATTCACATTAACAAAGTCCTCTGATGTAGGATTTCCAAATGAAGTATCTACTACAAAGTTCTGCTAAAGCAATCTGATTTATACCATAAAATGTTGAACTGCATTTAAATATGAAAATATTTAAGAATATAAAGATTAAGATATGTCTTTTACATAAGAAAAGATTGTTACCAACAGCATTACAAATGATAGGCCACTTGGCAATAAGAAAAGAATGGCAAGTTAACTTTCCAAGACTTAAAAAAAAATTCCTCACGACTCATCCTTTGCACAAAAAAATTCACAAAGAACTTGAACAAGCGATTGAAAGTTTCAATACGAGGAGCACACACCTCATTTTTCAATGGAACCTTTGTCAATCCAGAAAATTTGAGCAGAAAAATACATTTTGTGGACAACAATTCAGCTGAAAATAAGAAAGGAAAAATAAACATTCATTGCAAACAATGACAACTGCCATTTATCATACTCAAAATATCTGTCCTCTGTTAGTGACTCCTTTATCATCACACCTAGAATCAATCATCAAATATCAATATAAATATTCAGCTGTAACAGACATTCAATTGGATGAAAGTTTTGACTAACATCAAATTGCTATATATCTCATCTTTATCAATGTAAATAAAGAACTTGCTTGGTCTTACCGTTCTCAATGCTTAAGATTTGTACATAACGCAAATTTTCTGTTTTGTGATTATCATTGATATTAATGTATATGTAGTTTTTATGCAGAATATTAGATAACTACCTAAATAAGGAAAAATAAAGTTCATCTAAGTTATACCATCTTCACATTTGATAATCCCTTTTTCCCTCCATTAAGCATTACCTGGATCACTGTCCTCCCTTTCTTCTGCCTTCCACTTCTGACGTTCACTAGCCTGGAAAAAAACCCCGTGAATAGACATTAAGAATGAAACTCAGCTTAATCAGAATGTCAAAATTGCATGTCAATAAGACCATGACTTCAGAGTAATCAGTAATTTCTCTCTACTGTTTGGTGAAATTGCATCAACATAAAAGTAGGGCAGTGCCAACAAATTCCTTGGTCTGAGTATTTCAGAGTAAAAGTCTTTAAAATACTAAGGCCTTTGTGGCACCAGGTCCTATGTTGAGTCCCTGTGAAAGAGTCTACATAGTTTTTCTCACTCCACTTAACCTAGGTTTTGAGAGTGAGAGTAGCCAAGAAGCCCAGGATAAAAGCTAACTTTATAGGTCTCAATGACTTGAAGGAACGTTATTTACTTCAAAATACTTGTAAACTTAATTGAAGAATTTGCATATTGCAGTTCATAATACCACACACTATATGATTCATTTTCAAATTTGCTGTAAAAATTCGAAGCATTCTTTGACAATCAACATGACAAGAATCAAAAGCAAAAGATGAATTTACATCGGAAAGCAACCATTTCAAATAGATGAAAAATGTTTGGTTATGAAGACAAATGTTAATCATACTGGAAATACATATTTACCAGCTGAATTCTCAGTGATTCAGCTGTACTGTAAGCCTTAGTGAGCCCATCAGGAACTTCACCTTGACATTTGGTTTTCACTGAAAAGCAAATAAGAACAGAATGTGTAAATAGTGTGTACATAAACAAATAAAATTTGTCCTCTTAAACCAAAAGTCCATAATCTCTCATGAAAACATATTCTGTTTATATTGATGAAGTTAAAATAGGCTTGACATATGAAGATTTTGTAATAATTTATAAAATCTTTAACAAAACAAAAAGATTCTGTTTGAAGATGGCAAAATGTATTGTCATAGTTTTTTTTTGTATTTTTTTGTAATGCATATAATTTCATGCTAGATTCAATTTGTATACAATCATTAAAAGATAATGATTGGAGAAGGTTTTTGCTTACAAAACTTGTCAGTATCCTCTCTGAGCTGTTGACAATGCCACACTAATGAAACAAAAACAGAAACAATAGCCTTGTCCACAGCTTGTCCCCCAATCTTGAGGTGAGCTTTAGCTTGATACGATTCACGACACCTGAAAAGAGATTCCCATCTAGCCACTAAAAGGCACAATGGCAACGTCTGAGGGTCTTTAATTTAAAAGCAAAGAAGAAAAAAAGGAAAAACAAAAGAATAAAGAAAAAGAAACAAAAGAAAAAAAAGTGTAATGTTCCTCTGTGAGTGTATATAAGATTTTATATTGTGAGAATCCTTATAACCATATCAAGATGGTTATAAAGTAAAGAGCAGCTAATTAATGAGCCCTGCACAAATATTTAGTTTTCCAATGTTCACTTACCAAAAAGAGGATTACACATTGAGGAGAGTGTTGTCATTTTCTTTTATTTTCATATACTGACTGAGCTAGACTAAGAGTCACTCTGTGTGTGTGTGTGTGTGTGTGTGTGTGTGTGTGTGTGTGTGTGCATGTTTAATAGCTATAGTTTTCCAGTCTGATGTTTTTTTGAATGCAAAGTAAGAGATTGCAGTACATCCCTTAAGGTGTTTAGGTTGAAATCCCATTTGATGGTATGAGGCATTTCTTTCCCTAATTTTCTTCTTCATCTTCTTCTTCTTTTTTAACCTTACTTCACACCACCTCTTCAACTGATTCTTAACTTTGAAAAATGAAAGTTTCATGTGTTTAAGTTAATCACCCTCCTCCAATCTTAAAAGATAATTTCTTCCCCCCCCCCAAAGACCACATTTTGCATTCTTTACACCTCTTGACAGAACATTTTATATATTATGAATATAATTTGACTCAAGAGTTCACATCATTCATGAAAATTTACTGTAAAAGTTAACTTACTTAAAATGTTGAAAAATTCTACAGCATGCATAATACGTTTACAACGCACATATGACTCATTCTCAAAACGTGGACCTGATTTTGTCGCGCGAGAGTAATTTTTTAAACTTCACTACACAAATATTCCACTGCTTTAGTACCTTTCCTTTACATGCCCTGATTCACAGAATGCAGGTCTGAAGATAATGTTTGGCCGATATTACATAATATTAGCCAATGTACTCAGTTGAGACTGTCGTTGCGGACGTGATGGATGACACAAACAAATGTTTCCAAATTAAATAATTTCCACACAT
>JAOYNN010565980.1:0-13494 GCA_025770095.1 Goniobranchus kuniei
ATTTTATTGAATTTCATTGGGTAGCTATAGACAATGATACTTCAGATGACAGCAGGTTATCCAAACAAACAATCAGACTGGTTCTGTGGCTGGGAAACAACAGCGCGAGGCCCTGGACAGGCTTGACCTTGCCCCACCTCCCTTATCACCATATGGTGATGCCCGCAGGGTACGTAGTGGCGACATGCCATCACCAATGGGTGATTTCAGCAGGCTAGTGTAGAGACCACAGTACCACCATATGGTGTGCTCAGCGGTTCCAGGGTTAATAAGACACTTCCATTTTTGTCATCATTCAAATGTGCAGACGGGTCTATAGAACATGTATTTGCTTAGATATCCAACCTCATATCGACACTTACAGAAAAGCGTATGATCACATAGAAAAAGTGTAAGGCATATGACAGGCAAAAAAAGTGAAATAAGGTTGGCAGCTTTGCAAATCACAAATAGAAACCACTTGTGACAAGTTAAAGAGAACAACATCTACACACAAGAGGAAAGCTGGAATGCTGAAATAAATATCAATGGTAACAATTATCAGACTAGTGATCAGCTCTCCAAAAATAACTAAGCGAATTGACTGTAATAAAATACAATCATAGATTTTCAGCAAAATAGACTGGCACTCTGTGCAATTCATTACATGACCAGATCAAAACAGAAAGATTCTAAATTTAGAGCAATGAAAATATGACAATTTCATTCTTTTATGAATCGCCCAAAGCATCTTCTAAATATCAAAAATCAAATATCAGTTACTACCACAACTGATACATTTGATATTACACGCGCCGGGAAAGAAATGAAATGAGGAGCAAAAAAGAATGACATGATCATGATCAAGTTCTGGATGCCCAGACTAGCATATTATTTAAAATATTCCAACATGTATTCATCTAAATGTGACCCTAACCTCTTCAACCATTTTTTGGATTTTAAGTTTTAACCTTACACCTTTAGCTGTAATAAAATTTGGTTGAATCTGACCATTCATTCACAAGCACATTAACTTTAAAAATTTATTATATCAACTTCTCATGTACTTGTCCCCTCATAAATTTGACAAAATGATTGTAATAATAAGTCTTTGTAATAATTTCATTTTGAAACAGTTCATTACAAAGACAAAAAACAAACAAACAAACAAACAAACAAACAACAAACAAAAAAAGACAGCAGTGTTAATTTATTTCAGATCATAAATTTTCAAACACACTGTAGGAGCGTTGGGAGCATTGTTCTTCATTTCCAGTCTTGAGTCTCTTTACCACACCTATTTTTGATACAATTTATTGTTTACGGGAGGGATGGGGCAAGTGGGGGATAGTTTGATGCTTATATGTTGATGGCATCAAACTGTCCTTTAGTTGTGTCTAACTGAAGTATTGAAGGGACGGGCAACAAAACCATTCATAATTGCTAAGAGGAGTAGATCCTTGACTGTTGCTTTTTGTGATATGATTTTAATGTTCTGAGGGAGATACTAAATAGCAACACTGCATCAGCTCAATTCATTGCTATTTTCAGTTTTGTTATTACCCATTCAATGCAAAGGATGTTATGTATCCCTCTTGTAATGTGTAGCAAAGGTCTAGACAGAGCATATTTTTTTACCTTTTGCGCTGCTTAACCTGCTGTATTTCTCAAAATTGTTAGTTCTCGCCATTGTTCTTTGGCCTATATGTGATAGATGATCTTAATTAGTCTGTTGGTTCAATGGGCTGAAATGAATGGTCAATAAGAGCAAAATCTCATATCAGCCCAAATGGCACCATTGTTTTTCATCTCCCCCTGAATGTACTGCCATTTTTTATGGACTATGTGAACGAATTGATGGCAGGAATTTCGATGTCCATTCACCGGATGCATCTGAAAAACTTTAGCAAGCTTCAGGTATTTGTAGCAAGAGGGGCTTAACTTGACATTTTTCATACATGACATTTCATGATTTTGACTGGGAGTTTTATTCAGAATTACTTAAAAGAAAAAAAAAAAAGATGAAATATTGGCCTTAAATTTGAGCAAACTTCCTTATTTTAGTCAGAAGTATTTGAAAATCTCACCTTTTCACGGTCAGAGATGTGGGAGCAGGTGTACCAGTCTTGCTTAACTGAGATAGAAAAGTAATGACTTTATTTAAAACCACAAAAAGCTAATAAAGAAATCAGTACTGTACTTGCAGGTAGTAAGGAAGGGTCATAGTGAGGCTTGCAGTAATAAGCACACAATTAAATAATGGATTAACAAACAGGCCATATATTGTGAGCAATCTTGTTAGTACTATTTGAGCTAAAAAGTGACATGTGCTTTGTATGCTGCTTGATTGTGGAGAGTAGAATGGATAATCATGGGAATACACAACGGACATTCAAAGAGCTTGTACTTGTGTGAAAATATCCTCACTAAGTTCATCTTCATGACTAATCACAAATGCGTTACTAGTGTAGCTGAAGGCCTTTTTCATCTGCCTCTCATGAGTCTATATGACAAATGTACTGAAACACCCCTCTCAATACGAATTTTGGAAAGCAGACGGCAATTATTCAGACACATACTCAGACGAAACAACAACATTCCTGCTAATAAATAGAGCTCTGCAGTCTTTCTTCACATCATCTGGACACAACAAACACAGTCAAGGAAGACCTTCAACCAGCATACATACAGTTATCAATAGAGACCTCAAACGCCTTCAACACCTTAAGGAACTACGGTCAAATAAAGATCTAGCCATAATGAGATCAATGGCACAGGACCGAGCCCAATGGAAGACTTTCGTTTGGAATATCTGAGAAGCAGTCGAGGCATCCTAGGCCGATGATTAGGAAGCGGCCGGCATTAAGTCAAGTAAGTCTCATGAGTCATGAGTACTTCATTTAATGCTCTAGACATACATCGACACTGTAAGTCATAAATCTCCTATTTCCTAGGACTTTTGTAAATATTATATTGTGGTCCCCAACTGATGGTCACTTTTCAATACATACATGCAAAAATAAAATCCAAGAAAATCATCAGGGAACAGAAACAGACCTTGAAAGTCATATGCCCCTTGTTGAAAGATTTTTGCTTGTGTATAGCAAAGAAGTTTCTTCTGATTTCCCCCTAAAATCTTCAAATTTCTAGTTGCCAGGTTTGACTTGTAGGAAGATATTCTGATAAATATAGGCAAACTCATAATATAGAGAATATCTCTTAACTATTCCCCTATGAATTCAAATAACTCAAAATTGACAGCAGAGTGCTTAATTAAAACAGGTTAAGTCAGGAATCGATGAACATTTTGTTCTTGCTATTTCCATGCCTGCAACACAAATTTCTGACTGTTCTTTATGGCATGATTTTTTTGAGAGTATGCAAATGATTTGTGCAAATATTCAAATTGCATAATAATGCAAAAATAATTACAACATGCTCAAGATCTTTCAAAAGACTTGATGAGAAGTGAAAAGATGGTAATAATAATAATAATAATAATAATAATAATAATAATAATAATAATAATAATAATAATAATAATAATATCATGACTTACTTTGTCTTCCTTTTCTTGGATTCTGTTGGGAGAAGTCTGGAATTCAGCATTGGAGGGACTGGTCTCTTGAGGAAGGAAGGATCTCTTTCTTTTTGAGGAATACTTATTTTCTTCTGATTTCTTCTGAGCTCTAAAATTGTAGGATTTATTAAGGGCTCCAGTTAATGAATTTTTGGGTGATAATGAAGCCTCTTCGGAGGGGGAAAAAGATTTTTGTGTAGGAAGATTCTTTAGCTTTATCAGTGTGGGTATGGTTACATCAGCTTCAGTCAAAGGCTCTTTCTTTTCCTCACCATAAGTTATTTTTGAGACTGTTGCTGGTGTATTTGTCACAGGAGACTTAAAATTTTCTTTCTTTTCTTCAGTACTTGCTGTAACTTTTGGTGACTTCTTGCCATTTATTGTCCCAACATCAAAATTGTTCTTTGCTGATTTCAATGGTGATGTCTGTCTTTTTGAAACCTCATCCTGTAATTTCTGGGGTGATCTCAACCAGTCTTTCAGGATGGAAAGTGATGCCCCAGTCTCCTTGTTTGTTTTCTCATTCCCAGATTTCTTTCCTGATGTGACTTGATGCTCTGATGGTAAAATGACATCAGGAATGGATTCCTCCCCTTCCGACTTTGTTCTTTGTCGAGTTAATCTTCGAGATAGTGGTGTGGTGCTTCCTGATATTTCTGAATGGGTTTGGGGCACTTTCCTCCTTATACTGCTTAACTGCTGGGAAATGTCTTCTTCTAATGACTGTACAGTCACATTAACATTCTGGCATTCTTTAAAAGTAATTTCACCATCACTACTGTCTTCTTCTGGGATAACAATGGAATTGCTTCCAACAGATTTATCAGAAGATTTCCTATCTGATCTATTTTTGTCACCTTCTGAGAATGTGCGATGAGATTTAATGTGCTCATCTTCATCTAAATTTTCCTTCACAGAATCATCTACAATTGTGATGACCTTGTGTTTTTTATCACTTTCTCCTTGACGTGCAATACCCTTACTAGATGACTGGATGACAATTTGTTTTTCTTGGCTTCTTCCTTTACATTCTACACCCTTAGTAGATGATCGAATGACAGTTTGCTTTCCCAGGCTTCTTTCATGATGTACAACGCCCTTTTTAGATGACCTTCTATTTTTACGAGTCTTCTGGTGTTCGTCTTTACAATCTCTCGCAAAATTACAATCTGATGGGTATCCAGTGATAGAAACTTCTTCATCAAAGATCCTGAAACCATTATCTGCATCTGAAGTGAGGTCATAAATTTGCATTTTGTCACTGTATTCAGTTTCTTTCTGAAGTGTAAAGTATGAGGAAACTGGGTCTGAGAGCAAGAGAGGTTTTGAGCTGTTAATTTTAGCTTGTGTGTGATTTGTCCTTCCTTTTCCACCTGAAGAGGCTTCAAAACCAATTACAACTAGGTCACTCTCTCCATTGACAACTTGACTTCTTGTATCTAATTCAACAACCTCATCTTCATTTTCCTCTCTAATGCCTTCAGACGCTTTACGAACAGACTTCGGGACACTGTCTTTATGTCTGGTATGAGCTTTTTGTTCCCCCACTTTTTTGCTGACTCTAAAAGTGTCTGCTTCAGCGTTCTCTGCTAGTTTTGACAAAGATTCAAAGTCAATGACATCCAAACCAAGAGGATTGTCATTGTCATCATCTTCACCATGCTCTTCACCTTCAACAGTCAGTATTTCAACCTCCTCATGACTGAGATTACTTTCACATCTCCGTCTACCCCTCTTAAAAGTTGTGACGATATCATTGCTTTCTTCATTTCTTGTTCCAGTTCTCTGTTTCTTTCTCTTTGGTGAAGAATTTGTTTCAGATTTGCGATCTGGAATGATGTAGTAATTCAACTCTTCTGTCCCATCAAGGAGAATAGAGGAATGCTTAGCTGTTCCATGTTTCCTCTTCTGCCCTTTTGGTTCAATAGCATTACTCTGAAAAGAGGAAAATGGCACAAAATTATATACATCTATATATCTGTATCTTCTCCTTGCTCTCTCTCTCTCTATTTTCTATTTTCCTCCTTTTGCTGCGTTGTATTGTTTTGATGTTTCTTCCTCCTCATGTCCTGCATAGTTCAATGAGATTAGCTATATGCTGGTTTTCATTATGTGCCTCATATACAGGACAATGCTTTGAGATAGCAATACTCACAGAGTATAAAACCTATCATGCGATGTGAAAGAAAAGAGTGCAAAACTTAATCTGCCGCAGCAGAAAACGTAGAGACTGTGCATGTCTGAAACTTTCACAGAAGAAGGATTACTATCTCATCAAACGAAAGATTTAATTTTCCTTAACTTTGATTGCGGAAATCATGAGTAATTTAACATGATGTGTTGTAAATGTTTAAAAATGACTTTCATTCAGCTTGAAAAATACCTGACAAAAGATACAAGATAAAAAGATTAATACTGCAGTGAGAAGCACAAAATTTACATCCTCTTATAGGGAAAAGACAGATCTTTAAAATAGTACTTGAATGAATATACTAGCTTAAGATACAGTGGAGCAAAGTTGGTGAAACTTGAGAATAATTTCCGTTTCAAGCGGAGGGCAGGCATGCCCGGCTGTCTCACGCTTGACTTTGCCGTGACAGGTGATTTATGGCTCACCACAAAGGGCTGAGAAGGCTCGGCTGGCTCGAAACTAAGTTGCGGGGTAAGGTACCGTTTTAACAGCTATGGCACGTACGTGGATAACATGAGAAACAACTTTTACAATGAAAGAAATTTGTCTGACATCTTCCGAAATCTGGAACCCAACTTCTTGGGATTTTTAAAAGCCATCCAATTCTATAATAAAGTGTGAAAAGTCTTTTTACACATTAAGCTGTGATATTTTGATTTTTTGTTTAAAACACTACAAAAAGAAACAAAATTCTATTAATGGAAAAAGACTGATACTGAAAAGCCCTGAGAACTGTATCGTATCTTGTATGTATTGTGTTATCATATTTTGAACAACTTTAAGCATTATAGGGAGAAACAAAATTTGGATATTTGGAAAAGATTGTCAAAGAAAATCCCTGAGATCATCCCCACATGTTGCACTGGGCATAATCCACAAACCTTTTTTATGAATTGAACTTCATCTTCCGAGTCTGATACTTGCATAACAACCTCAGATCCTTTTGTGTCCAATATGAAACTTGGCCCAGGTACTTCCTTATTTTCTTCCCTAGCATCAGAGGAAGTTGAAGACTGTGGGTGACATTTGAAATAAATGAGTTTGAATAAGAAGTGGTTACTGCTAAAACAAAAAAGTTAATCATTTAGAGAAAATCTCTTAATGGAGTAATTAATTAATACTAACACCAAGAATATTTACATTTACACTTGCAAAATCCATAACAAGGTGCGTTAAATACAGATTTTTAAAATTTCACAACACAAAAGGTACAATACTCACCAACACACCCACATCTGTTGATCATTATCAAATAATTGTAAATCTTCATTCAGTGATTCAAAATACATGTATTATTATTTAATCAATCTTCTTTAAAACTGATCTTAAAGACTTTCTTAAAGATTTCAAGGGAGCTTGCTTCTGTCAAATTTTGTAACAGGGCCAAAATAGGTAAATGATCTTTCAGCATAGTGTATTCTACTTCTAGAAACAATAAGGCCAGTTGTATTAGAACAGGATCTTAAACTCTCAACAATCTGACATCCCCTGGAAGATTCAGATTGGTAGTAAGGAGAGCCAGGCATTTCAGACAGTGATAAACAAGTACAACAAATTTCATGATGTTTTTTTTTTTTTTTAAAGAACCAATGAATGCAGATTTGATAACCTGATTTAGAATTTCTAAATATATTTCATTTCAGACACTTTGAAGATGCTTTAATTTGTTGTGATGAATAGTCTAGTTTTGAAAACAGAGCAAAATTATCAATACATTCTAGTGATATGCTGATATGTAAAAGCAGAATAGCTCTGAGTCATTCTAGGATTTACTCTGTTTAGAGGTTTTAAAGGGATAAAAATATATTACAAAGGTTCATGAAACTTTACACAGATGTTAGATACAGACTCAAAAATGTACGTATGCATTTCATTTACAATGATTCGAAACATTTTGCACAATGTTAAGATTACCAAAGGGAATCAAAATGTGAAAAAAAATGTGCCTAGATGAATTATTTTTTGTGTGGTGCCCAGTCCACAAATAATATTCTGTGGACTTCACATCATAAACGCTTCCTCCAAGCTCTTATTGCTTTCCTTACGCCTGTTTCTTCAATAGTAATGTCTCTCAAAACACTTATGATATTTTCTTTGGAAATTCTGTTTTGATTCTTACACTTCGCCAAACTTTTTTCTTGAAACATTGCGTCAATGACAATCTTAACAGCTTGGGTGAGAACCATTATTTTAAAAGCAAAGAAATCAAGCCTAGATTTAGATCTAAGAACTAGATCTAGATGATCTAGATCTACGTCTAGATCTAGATCTAAATAGATCTAAACTTGAATTTAAAATCTAGATTCAGATGTTCAAATTTAATCATAAGCTATTTGACATGTTCCTGGGAAGTTCACATCGAATTCAAAATAAGATCAAATTGACTGTAAGTATCACAAGAACTGCATTAATTACAAGCAATAATTAATTCAATAAGATCTGTCATTAGAATGATTGTTTATAATTATCGTCTGCTTATCTTGCAAACTTGAAGTGAGTATGGACATGTGTGAATGATTTGGAGAATCATAGATCACTGTGATTTAAATGTTCTCAAACTGGACTGGATGGGTTGTGTTTCGTCTTTTGGAGGAGTTATATTCAATATTATGTATCTTCCTTAAATTTAGACATAACTCTATGAACATTTGTATCCACACTAAATGTGAACTACGATAGATCCATGCCAAATTTGACAACTAAGGAATAGATTAAAAAGTTATTAGTTTTGAAGTTGGGTGCGTTTTTTCTGGCTCACCCTATATAAAGGCAGAATGGCTCAGAGTCTTTTCTCCTAAACTATGAGAGTCAACAAAATGCACTATCCAAGTTTAAATGTAATTTGAGAAATATAGAATAACTTTTTACATTTGTTATCAGATGTTATAGCATTCCCACCTAGTGTTAATGCAAATTTTCCAAATGCAGATTTTTGTCTTTTCTTTCTGACAATCATGATTTCTGTTTTGTCTTCAAGTAATTTGATTCCATCTTTTATTCATCCACTTCTTCAATTGTCATACAAGACACATCCTTATAAAAAAGGCACTCGTTCCCAATATTCTTGGTAGCATAATCACATTCTTAGATTCAAGCATAATCACATTCTTAGATTTAGGCTGTATATATATGAACCATTTTCAAAAGGTCGCTCCCATTTTGTTCCATGACCACTGATTTTTAAAGTTACAGCAAAGACCATTTCTTGTTGAAATCTAGATCTACAGGACCTTATAGAACCTAAATTTAAAAGGTAGAAGATAGTTTCGACAAGCATTTTTTAAATAAAGAGCTGAATTTGAGAAAATTGCATCCTCCTGTGAAATTACTGATGACACACAAAATGACTCAAAATTCCATCAAATTGACTGTTATTACTAAGTGGTCAATTGGTCAGATTTAAAGATACATGTTACTAATCTGCTTTAAAGAATTTACATCTTAATGATCGTCCATAATTTTCTTGTTAACTGAGTGTGTCATCATAACATCAGTGAAGTGTTAGGTGCTTAAAGTTTTCCCTTGCTAAAAGCCTTCACTCTAAGTGCAAAGTGCAGATGTGATAGTTAAAAGCATGTATTAAAGACAAGGAATCTTAATTCAATGTTCATATTTGGAAGTCACTAAGGCTCAAACAATCATTGACATATCACTGACGTTATGGTGACACACACACAATTCATCATAACGTCAGAGAGCTGAACTAACATTTTCTGTGTTGTATGATAAGATAGCAGTTTCAGAATGAAGATCTGGCATTGAGATGTACATTAGTAGATTCTGGCAGTGAATTCCTTTCCATTAGATGTGCTATGACTGCATGATTGTTCCATAAAATTATAAACAAAATTGCATGTACTTTTGCAAATGATGTGTTCATGGTGATCAGTGATGTGTCATTGGTTAAAAACTATAAGGAAAATGCTACTGCTGCTACTGATACTAAGGAGAAGGAGAAGAAGGAGAGGGAGGAGGAGGTGGTGGTGGTGGTGGAGGAGGAGAGAGAGGAGGAGGAGAACCAGAGTCATCTACTGGAACAGAGTAATCCAGTTGCCAATTGCATCAAAACAATTGGAAGAGGTTCAATAGTACTGGTAAACCTATGATTTCAGCTGGCTGAAGTAGAGCACACTAAGCTGATATCCTTTGTTTTGTTTTGTTGTTGTTTTTGTATGTCAAATGGGTTGTCAGGTATTTTTCTACATAGCATTTGATTGCCCATAACCATTTCAACGATAATCTTGTGACTTTGGAGCCAGGTAGTGCGGTAGTGAAAAGATGCTTAATCTGAACTTGCACCTGGATCAACTGCTGTTTAAGGTATCAATCAGTAAAGGATGAGTACTACACATGCATTATCCTCAGGCGTGAATCAATGTAATCTCTCTCTCTCCCACACTCACATAACATAGCCTCCTGGTGACATCCACACATTCACGTGGCCTTAAAATTAAAATGCTCTTGTGCACATTGTGCCTCAATCAACTACCCCTTATCACTTCAGCTTAGTATGAGTATGAGTTCTACATCCATGTTATCCCATGTAATGAACCCCCTCCCCCCCCACCCCCATCTCTCTCCATCCCTCTCTTTCTCACAGACACACATGCATGCAATGCTCTTGATGGCCATGTGCTCAATCAACTACCGTTATCGTACCATACCAGCATAGTAAGAGTATTGTATGCGTGTTAATATCAATGAACTCTCTCTCTCTCTCTCTCTCTCTCTCTCTCCATCTATCTCTCTCAAACACACGCACACGAACACATACACTCAACACACACATAACATAGTTGTTGACATACACACAAGCGTGGCCTTTAAATGATTTTGTGGGCCTTGTGTTCAATCAACTACCGCTTATCGTATCAGTATAGTAATAATAAGAGCACTACACTACTATTTAGGCCTAATGAACACACTCTCTCTCTCTCTAACACACACATGCATAAACATGTACCCTTAGCATTGATGTGCAAGCCTCACACTAGATCTACACGTCTCATGTCTAAGTGCAGGCGTGAGAATTAAATTGACCGGCACCTTTGATTTGGCGACACGGTTTCACTACACATATTTGTGTGTCACCACATAGTGTCACGTTAGCGATCAAATCAAGAAGAAAAGCTCATTTTGCCAATCAATTGGAGAATGATATAGTTACAAACATGTTTTACATGAACATAGATAATTTATATAACATTACAAGCCGACTATATGCGGTGAGAAATTTTAACTGCATGATTCATTTACTGACTTTATTTTGACGTACACAACGTGTATATCATAATCACCCATTGCAAGCTATGGCTCGAGGCTGTTTCAGAAGAATGAACAAGAATTAATTTGCAAAAGTAAAAAAGATCAAATAACTTTAAGTTTCATGTTTTTATCACAATGAAAAGCATTTGTCTTTGAATAATACCAGCGTAGATCGTTATTCCTCTCTGAACGATGACCCATGACTAAATCCCTTGATCAGCAAACAACTATGCAAGATAATCGGAAAAAGTTTCAACCAGGAAACTAAGGGGAATAAATATGTTTTGAAACAAAGTCGAAGATATGTTTAAACTAAAGGCTCTCACTGACGTTTTGAAATGACACACCAGACCGTCAACATTTTTGAAACGATATAACCTCAATTGATTTTGATTGATAGTGCCAAATAAAGATTTAAAACAAGAGTTTCTAATGCATAGTTCACATTAAAACAAAAATTTTCCCACGACAACCCCTATACTTTTCAAGGCACATGATGAAAATTGCCTACCTTTGTAACCCATGCAATAATGCGCTAAAACATCAGTCAGTGTCCACAAAATATTAAAGAACATATGTACAAAGCCCTGGTCATGCCAATATAATATGCAAGCTCAGCATGGGACCCTCACCATTAAAAACACATAAACAGAATAGAACAAATTCAAAGAACAGCCTCACGTTTTGTAACTAACTGCTGGTCAAGAGAGCTGGGATGTGTAACATCTGCCCTAAAATCTCTACAATAGCAAACACTACAACCACGCAGAAAAGAGGCGAGGCTGAAAATATTCCACAAATGTGTCCATAGGGAATCGTCCATCAAACTACCTGACAATGTTCTATGCCCAGAAAACAGATACGAAGCAAAAAACAATCAGAAAACAAATTTTCATCAGCCATCTGCAAAAATAAATTCGTATGAATTTCTTCCCCAAGGTGTGAGCTTCTTCCCCAAAACAATAGCTGACTGGAATGCACTCCCATATTCAATCCAGGAAATAGAGAATACACATAAATTCAACAGAGCACTCGCCTTACATACTAAATCTCAGGAGACAAAACATTTGCATTGATGGACATTTGATGTCTTTTGCATCTTACCTATTTGAAGTTGATACTTACTGTTGGCTTGGGGCCTAATAGGCCCCGAGCCTAAACATTGAAGAAAAAGTTGTCATAATAAAATTTGTTTGGCTTATGTTGTCATTAGGGAGGACCTGGAAAGTTGTTTTTAGATGAGAGTTGTATCTAAAGGTGGATATTAATGAGGGGGAAAAATACTTCTGTTACCCTAGTGGACAATATCGAACATCGGTTGTAAAGTGGCCATTGGTTGCCAAGAATGTCAAAAGTATTTTTTCCCATATTGATATCCATCTCTAGATACAACTCTCATCCAAGAAAGACTACTTTCCAGTTCTTCCCAGGAACAACATTAAGCCAAACAAATTTTACTTTTCACTAGGCCTATTGTTTTTGGGAAGAAGCTATATTTATACGAAAAAAATTTTTTTGCAGATGGCTGATGGATATTTGTTTTCTGATTGTTCCGTGTTTCGTATCTGTTTTCTGGGCGTCGAACGTAGTCAGGTATTTGGATGGATGATTCCCCGTGGACACATTTGTGGAACATTTCAGCCTAGCTTCTTTTCTGCGTGATTGTAGTGTTTGCCATGGTAGGGATTTTAGGGCAGATGTTGCACATCCCGGTTCTCTTGACTAGCAGTTGGTCACATTGACGCGCTGCACATAAGTGTTTGTTCTGCAGACTGTAGCAACAAGGGCATAATATGTTAGGTGTTCCGTGCGCTCTGGTAGCAACCAATATTCAGACACTGATGTGTTTCTGCAAGAGTTTTGGTTATATTTATAGCCACACAAACCGCACAAGCATTGGAACTGGAACATTGCATACGACGAATTCGTACAAAATCTATAATCAAAAAGCAAGTAAAAATTAAACTACGAAAGTGAAAGACGTGACAATAGTAGAGAACACAACAATAGACAATAAGCTAAACAAAAAAGTAAATAAATAAAAAGAAACAAACAAAACCAAACAAATAGAAACAAAACAAAACCAGTTTCAGAAAGTTGATCAATTTGAAATCTGTCAACAAGTCGTCTTATCAAAAAGCCAACGACAGTCGTGTAACTGAATAGGGCGGAATTTTGGTTTTCTTAATTTCTATCTATCTATCTATCTATCTGTCTATCTGTCTATCTATCTGTCTAACTATCTGTCTATCTATCTATCTATCTGTCTATCTATCTATCTATCTATCTGTCTGTCTATCTGTCTGTCTATCTGTCTATCTATCTATCTATCTATCTATCTATCTATCTATCGATCTATCTATCTATCTATCTATCTATCTATCTGTCTGTCTGTCTGTCTGTCTGTCTTTCTGTCTGTCTGTCTATCTATCTATCTATCTATCTATCTATCTATCTATCTATCTATCTATCTATCTAT
>JAOYNN010566090.1:0-13487 GCA_025770095.1 Goniobranchus kuniei
GGGACACCTATAGATTCTCTTACCCAGTATTTTGCTATGTAGATTCTGGGTTTGACCTATCCTATATGACTAGGTAGACGCCGGGGTCTACCTATCCTCTACCTTTTTAATGTTTAAAAAGCAAAAACGTCTCATGATTTAGATTCCGAATCATGATTGACCGAGTTGGTCGGCACTGTTTCTGTGTTTCATTGTCTTTATAATCTTTCCCTCTCATGGCAATATCAGACAGCTTCTCATTGAACATGAGTCCAACAACATGATAGTGATAGACAGCTTTTCATTGATCAGGAGTCCAACAACATGGTAGTGATAGACAGCTTTTCATTGAGCATGAGTCCAACAACATGATAGTGATAGACAGCTTTTCATTGAACATGAATCCAACAACATGATAGTGATAGACAGCTTTTCATTGAACATGAGTCCAACAACATGACAGTGGTAGTGGTAGAAAGCTTTTCATTGATCAGGAGTCCAGCAATATGACAGTGGTAGTGGTAGACAGCTTTTCATTCATCAGGAGTCCAGCAATATGACAGTGGTAGTGGTAGACAGCTTTTCATTCATCAGGAGTCCAACAACGTGACAGTAGTAGTGGTAGACAGCTTTTCATTGCCAAGAGTCCAACAATATGATGGTGTCAGAAAGCTTTTCATTGTCAGGAATCCAGCAATGTGGCGATGTAAGACAGCTTTTCATTCATCAGGAGTCCAACAACATGACAGTGGTAGTGGTAGAAAGCTTTTCATTGTCAGGAGTCCAGCAATGTGGCGATGTAAGACAGCTTTTCATTATTTAGGAGTCCAAAATATGATGGTGTCAGACAGCTTTTCATTGTTCAGGAGTCCAAAATATGATGTTGTCAGACAGCTTTTAATTATTCTATAGTCCAACAATATGAGGGTATCAGAAAGCTTTTAATTATTGAGGAGTACAACAATATGATGGTGTCAGACAGCTTTTCAGTATTCAGGAGTACAACAAGCTGATGATGTCAGACAGCTTTTCATTATTCAGGAGTCCAACAATACGATGGTGTTAGATAGCTTTTCATTATTCAAGAGTACAACAATATGATGGTATCAGACAGGTTTTCATTATTCAGGAGTACGAGAATATTATGGCGTTAGACAGCTTTTCATTATTCAGAAGTCCAACAATATGATGGTGTTAGACAGCTTTTCATTATCCAGAAGTCCAAGAATATGATGGTGTCATACAGCTTTTCATTATTCTGAAGTCCAACAACATGATTGTGTTAGACAGCTTTTCATTATTCAGAAGACCAAGAATATGATGATGTCAGACAGGTTTTCATTATTCAGTAGTCCAACAACATGATGGTGCCAGACAGCTTTACATTATTCAGAAGTCCAACAATATGATGGTGTCAGACATCTTTTCATTATTCAGGAGTCCAACAATATGATGGTGTAAGATAGCTTTTAATTATTCAGGAGTCGAACTATATGATGATGTCAGACACCTTTTCATTATTCGGGAATACAACAAGATGATGGTGTCAGACAGCTTTTCATTATTCAGGAATACAACAACATGATGGTGTCATGCAGCTTTTCATTATTCAGGAGTCCAACAATATGATGGTATCAGACAGCTTTACATTATTCAGGATTACAACAACATGATGGTGTCTGACAGCTTTACATTATTCAGGATTACAACAACATGATGGTGTCTGACAGCTTTTCATTATTCCGGATTCCAACAATATGATGGTGTAAGACAGCTTTTCATTATTCAGGAATACAACAACATGATGGTGTCAGACAGCTTTTCATTATTCAGGAATACAACAACATGATGGTGTCAGACAGCTTTGAATTATTCAAGTGTCCAAAGATATGATGGCGTAAGACAGCTTTTCATTATTCAGGAATACAAAAACATGACAGTGTCAGACAGCATTGAATTATTCAAGTGTCCAAAAATATGATGGTGTCAGACAGCTTTTCATTATTCAGGAATACAACAACATGACAGTGTCAGACAGCTTGTCATTATTCAGGAGTCCAACAATATGATGGTGTCAGACAGCTTTTCAGTATTCTGGAATCCAATAATATGGTGTCAGAAATCTTTTCATTATTATAGAGTACATAAATATGATGGTCATAGACAGCTTTTCATTATTCAGGAGTACATCAATATGATGGTGACAGACAGCTTCTGATTATCCAGGAGTACAGCAATATGATGGTGATGGACAGCCTTTAATTATTCAGGAGTACAACAATATGATGGTGACAGACAGCTTTTAATTATTCAGGAGTACAACAGTATGATGGTGTCAGACAGCTTTTAATTATTCAGGAGTATAACAATATGATGGTGACAGACAGATTTTAATTATTCAGGAGTACAACAATATGATGGTGACAGACAGGTTTTAATTATTCAGGAGTACAAGAATATGATGGTGTCAGACAGAATTTCATTATTCAAAAGTCCAACAATGTAATGGTGTTAGATAGCTTTTAAATATTCAGGAGACAAACAATATGATGGTGTTAGATAGGTTTTAATTATTCAGGAGTCCAACAGTGTGATGGGGTTAGACAGCTTTTCATTATTCCGGAGTACAACAATATGATGGTGTTAGACAGCTTTTCATTATTCAGGAGTTGATAAAGATGATGGTGTTAGATTGCTTGTAATTATTCAAAAGTACAAGAATATGAAGGTGACAGACAGCTTTTCAATATTCAGGAGTACAACAATATGATGGTGTTAGACAGCTTTTTTTTTTATTATTCTGGACTCCAACAATATGATGGTACCAGATAGCTTTTAATGATTCAGGGGTACAACAATATGATGGTGCCAGATAGCTTTTAATGATTCAGGAGTACAACAATATGATGGTGCCAGATAACTTTTAATTATTAAGGAGTACAACAATATGATGGTGCCAGATAGCTTTTCATTATTCAGGAGTACAACAATATGATGGTCACAGATGGCTGTTAATTATTCAGGAGTACAACAACATGATGGTGTAAGACAGCTTTTCACTATTCAGGAGTAAAACAATATGATGGTGACAGACAGCTTTTAATTTTTCAGGAGCACAACAATACGATGCTGAGACAGACAGCTTTTAATTATTCAGGAGTCGAACAATATGACGGTGTCAGACAGCTTTTAATTATTCAGGAGTCCAACAATGTTACGGTGTCAGACAGGTTTTCATTATTCAGGAGTCCAACAATGTTACGGTGTTAGACAGCTTTTAATTATCCAGGAGTCCAACAACATGACGGTGTCAGACAGCTTTTAATTATTCAGGAGTCCAACAACATGATGGTTTCAGACAGCTTTTAATTATTCAGGAGTCCAACAATATGACGGTGTCAGACAGCTTTTAATTATTGAGGAGTCCAACAACATGACAGTGTCAGACAGCTTTTCATTATTCAGGAGTCCAACAACATGACGGTGGCAGACAGCTTTTCACTATTCAGGAGTCCAAAAACATGATGGTATCAGACAGCTTTTCATTATTCTGGAGTCCAACAAAATGAAAGTGGCAGACAGCTTTACATTATTAAGGAATCCAACAACATGACAGTGGCAGACAGATTTTCATTATTCAGGAGTCCAACAACATGACAGCGGCAGACAACTTTTCATTATTCCGAATTCCAACAATATGACAGTAGCAGACAGCTTTGCATTATTCAGGATCCAACAACATGACAGTGGCAGACAGCTTTTCATTATTAAGGAATCCAACAACATGACAGTGGCAGACAGCTTTTCATTATGCAGGAGTTCAACAACATGACGGTTGCAGACAGCGTTTCATTGTTCAGAAATCCAACAACATGAAAGTGGCAGACAGCTTTTCATTATTCAGAAGTGCAACAACATGACGGTTGCTGAAAGCTTTTCATTATTCAGAAATCCAACAACATGACAGTAGCAGACAGCTTTTCATTATTCAGGATCCAACAACATGATAGTGGCAGACAGCTTTTCATTATTCAGGATCCAACAACATGACAGTGGCAGACAGCTTTTCATTGGTCAGTCGTCTACCTATCCTAATGTTACTACATGTATTGTCACAAAGTACACCCGAGGATCCTCCTGTCCATTTTTGTTTTCATCAATCGGAGTCCTAATAGGCATTTGCAGATTTGAATTCAGGCTACATATGAACGATTATTCACCTGAGTGCGTTCTACCATGTTTTTGCAGAATTCTCCTGCATCTAAAAGTTTTACCACAGTCACCTCATTTCAAGGGCCGATCACCAGTATGTCCTTTGATATGATGTCTTTGTAGATGTGAACGTTGACTAAAACTCTTCCCACACTCATCACATTTGAAGTTTTTCAACAGTATGTGTTGTGGTATGTTTCTGTAAATGTGAATTTGACCTAAAACCCTTTCCACACTCATCACATTTGAAAAGTTTTTCAACAGTATGTGTTGTGGTATGTCGTTGTAAATGTGAACTTGACCTAAAACCCTTCCCGCACTTATCACATTTGAAAGGTTTTTGACCAGTATGTATTCTGGCATGCCCTTGAAGAACTCCTTTGGAACTAAAACTTTTCCCGCAATCAACGCATTTGAAGGGTTTTTCACCAGTATGTGTTCTAATATGAATTGACAGATTTGACCTGAAATGAAATCTTTTCCCGCATGTATCACACATGAAGGGTCTTTCACCATTATGAGCCCTAATATGAAGATGCAGACTTGATTTGCAACGAAACCTTTTCTCACACTCACCACATTTGAAGGGTTTTTCACCTTTATGAGCCCTAATATGAATTTTCAGTTTAAAACTGTCACGAAAACTTCTCTCACAAACATGACATTTGAAAGGTTTTTCACCTGTATGCGTCCTAAGGTGCATTTGCAGACTTGAAATGCATCAAAAACATTTTCCACACTCATCACACATGAAAGGATGTTCACCTGTATGCATCCTGATATGTCTTTACAGATTTGAAAAAGTAAAGAAACACTTCCCATACTCATCACATTTGAACAGTTTTTCACCCGAATGTATCCTGATATGCTCTTGCAGATGTGAATTATAAAAATATCCTTTCCCACACTCATCACATTTATGTGGGTTTTTTTTATTCATATGTGCCCTCATATGCCTTTGCAAATTTAAACACTTATTAAAACGTTTACCACAATCATCACATTTAAAAAGTTTTTCACCAGTATCAGTTCTAACATGCTCTTGCAAACGTCTGTGGGATCTAAAACTTTTCCCGCACTGGCTGCATTTAAAGAAGCTTTCATAAGGATACGTTTTACTATATCTGTGCAAATGTGAAGTGCAACTTAAATTCGTTCCACACTCATTGGACCTGAAAGATTTTTCACCAGCAGGCCTGTGTATTTTAACATGCCGTTGCAGAACTCTATTACTTCTAAAACTTTTACCGCACTCAGCGCATATGAAGGGATTTTCACGAATATGTGTTATTATATGTCTTTGCAAATTTGAACGCTGACTAAAATGTTTTTCACACTTGTCACATTTGAAAGGCTTTTCACCAGTATGTGTTCTAATATGCCGTTGCAGATCTTGATTGCAACTAAAACATTTCCCACATTCATCACAGTTGAAAGACCTTTCACCAGTATGCATTCTAACATGCCGTTGCAGATCTTTATTCCTACTAAAACTCTTCCCATACTCATCACATTTGAAAGGCTTTTGACCAGTATGCGTTCTAACATGTCGCTGCAGATCGCTATAGTAACTAAAACATTTTGCACACCCATCACATTTGAAAGGTTTTTCAGCAGAATGTGTTCTAACATGTTGTTGCAGATATCTATTGCAACTAAAACACTTCCCACACTCATCACATTTGAAAGACCTTTCACCAGTATGTGTTCTAACATGTCGTTGCAGATCGCTATTGTAACTAAAACATTTTGCACACTCATCACATTTGAAAGGTTTTTCACCAGAATGTGTTCTAACATGCCGTTGCAGATATCTATTGCAACTAAAACTCTTCCCACACTCATCACATCTGAAAGGCTTTTCACCAGTATGTGTTCTAACATGCCGCTGCAGATCTCTGTTGCAAATAAAACTCTTCCCACACTCATCACATTTGAAAGGCTTTTCACCAGTATGCCTCCTAACATGCCGCTGCAGATCACTTTTGCATATAAAACTCTTCCCACACTCATCACATTTGAAAGGCTTTTCACCAGTATGTGTTCTAACATGCCGCTGCAGATCACTTTTGCATACAAAACTCTTCCAGCACTCGTCACATTTGAAGGGCCTTTCACCTGTATGTACTGCAACATGTCGCTGCAGATATATATTGCAACTAAAACACTTTCCACACTCATCACATTTGAAAGGCTTTTCACCAGAATGAGTTCTAACATGCCGTTGGTGATCTCTATTGCTGTTGAAACTCTTCCCACACTCACCACATTTAAAAGACTTTTCACCAGAATGTGTTCTAACATGCTGTTGCAGATATCTATTACAACTAAAACACTTCCCACACTCATCACATTTGAAGGGCTTTTCATCAGTATGTGTTTTAATTTGACTTTGAGGATATGAACTATGACAAAATAAACTCTTCCCATTCTGATCAAATCCGAAAGTTCTTTCGCCAGTATGTGTTTTAACATGTCTTTGCAAAAGTGAACTGTCATTAAAACTCTTCTCACATTTATCACATTTCAAAGATTTTTCAACAACACATGTTTTAATATGCCTTTGCAAATATGAACTCTGACTAAAACATTCATTACATTTGAAAGATTTTTCACAAGGATGTATTCCAATATGGCTTTGCAGATCTGACCTGGTGCCAAATCTGTTATCACACTCATCACATTCAAAGTATTTTTCACCAAAATCTTTATTCGTATGTAAATGCAGATGATCTTTGTGACAAAAATTGTTCCTACAGACTTTCACAGGTTGAATTAGGGGCCTTTCTTGTTCAATACATTTCTCACAATCATCACCTTCAACTTCAAACTGACTTCCTTGTGTCATTTGCACAAAATTTTCTGATGACACCCCATCAATGTCAATTTCCAAATCTTCATTCATTGAAACAAAATGATCAGGGTCATAATGATGGTACAAAGTGGCTGAGGCAGGTCTAGAGAGACAAGATTTATTTATCATTACCTGCACACCTTTTGAATCACTATAATTTGTATCTCCATTGCAGATGTTCATGCTCTGGGTAGTACTGTACAGCATTGAGCCAGATTTATAAACACTTTTATCTATCAAACATGGAGGGACTGGAGAAAGAATTATTTCTTGTCCCGATGTTGATTCTGTGTTTTGAAACGGAAAACCTTCATGGCCCTGAGTCTGCCTCGCTTCAGTATCGGTTGAAACGGGAAGATGTGTCAATTGCAATTTAACATCTTTTTGTCTAGTATTTGTCTCTTTAGAAGAAGCTGTTTCCGAAGGTAGGTCTGTAACATGGGGTTTCACATCACACTGTTCATCATTCATCTCACTAAACATACCACTAATTCTTGGTAATTCAGAGTCTTTTCTACAATGTAGATTGGTAACACAAGGTTTAATATTACACAGTTCATCATTTGCCTCACTAAAATCAGTATTGTATCTCTTTGGTAATTCAGAGTTTTGTTGACTATGTAGATCTGTAACACAAGGTTTAACATCACACAGTTCATCACTTGTCTCACTTAATGCAGTATTGTTTCTTTTTGGTAATTCAGAGTTTTTTTCATTTCGTAGATCTGAAATGCATGCTTCAACATCACACTGTTCATCTTTTATCTCACTTGAAACAGCATTGTATCTCTTTAGTAATTCAGAGTTTTGTCCACTAAGCAGATCGGAAACACATGGTTTAACATCACACAGTTGAACGTTTGTAACATTAAAATTCATACTACATGTTTGTGGTAATTCACAATGTTGTCTATTTTGGACATCTAAAATACAAGGTTGAAAATCACATTGTCTGACATTTGTGTCTTTAAAATCCATACTAATACTATGTTTGTTGTAATTCATAATGCAGTTCACTCGAGACATTTATAGCAAATGTATGAACATAACACTGTCCAACACTTGTATTATTAAAAACCTTTTTTTGTTGTTGTATGTTTGTTGTAATTCAGTATTTTGTCCACTTTGGATATTTAAAAGACATGGCCTTACATTACACTGTCATATGTTTGTATGATTAAAATCGTTATTGTATTGTTCTGGTAATCAAGAATTTTATACACTTTGGACATCTATAATACGTGGCTCAACATCACACTGTCAAACACATGCATCATATAAATGCATACATGTTTTTACTTGGGGTAATTCAGACAATTCTCCAGTTTGGACATCTAAACACATCGCTTAACATCACTCTGTACCTATGGTTGTATCATTAAATTCCATGTTGTATGCTTGTGATCATTCAGAATTGTCTCCACTTTGGACATCTATCACACATGGCTCAAAATCACACTGTCCTACGACACTACCATTAAATTCCATATTGTACATTTATGGTGATTCGAAATGGTTTCCATCATTGATACGGGTACCACATATTTTACCATCACACTGTTCAATACTTGTTTCAGTAGAAGATCTAAGTACTGTGGAGTTTTATAATAACTACGTAATTCACCCACACACAATATTTGCAAGAAATTACATTACATTGAGTTATCAATTATGGGTTATAATGCTATATATCTCTATAAAAATAACCAGCTCAATGGTTTATCAGTGATGTTTTTTTCCTTAAGTTTGCTTTGTGATCAGGAATTGTCTCCAGTACAGAAACCCGTGACAATAACTCAAGGCCAACCTCTTCTTCCTTGAACTTTCTGGATGGTCCTTTACCAGGAATGCAGTGTAGACGAGAAATCTATGTGGAATAAAAGAAGAAATTATTTCACTGAAACTTAAATAATTCAAATAAGATTATAAAATTTAAGCAGATTGACATTCTATCTGTGTATGTAAGGGACAAGAAGTGCTTCATCAACTATATTACGAAAGAAAAGGAGAGGTATTGAGATAAATCCAATTTATGTATTTTATCATGATTGGTTTCCGTGGGTGATATTTCATGGCTATATCTACTCACACAGTTCAATTCACCTTCCATGGAATCAATAAGACATTAGACTGGTTAAAAGACAGAAAAAAAGTAGCTTTGTACCAGAAAGATGTTTCAAAAGGTTAAAAAGAAGTTGCTAAAGAGGACGGAAATGTTATAAAAAAAGAAACAAAATGCATTACGATAAATATGTACAAGTACAATAGTAACAGATACCGTAACAAAAAGGATGAATGTATCTATGAAGTAGACTATTACCCTCCCCCCCCCCTCCTCCCCTCAAAAAAATGAAAGCATATTGATAATTTTCATAGTTTACTGTAACGCAGATGCAAATTTTGGATACTTTCCATTTTTGTCGCAATTTTCGTCATTTCGGGCAATTTTCTTGGTGTTTTAAGGAAACAATCCCCGAGCTAAACAATCTAACCGAGTTATTGTCTGGTTAATGGATGGCCCTTTCAGTCCACCAATCCCCATCTCTCTTTCTGACACAGTACACATGTGTGCACACACTGTGTTCTAGGCAGGTCTACACATGAACAGTTTTGTGGGGTTTCTGTTCCAGTCCTTTCAATGTTCAGTTGAAATCTATATCTAACTGAAAAA
This sequence comes from Goniobranchus kuniei, assembly GCA_025770095.1. Classification (NCBI taxonomy): domain Eukaryota; kingdom Metazoa; phylum Mollusca; class Gastropoda; order Nudibranchia; family Chromodorididae; genus Goniobranchus; species Goniobranchus kuniei. Next base: position 9,717 of record JAOYNN010566090.1, read on the forward strand.
AATCTAGAATTTAGTTTAGATACTAATTATCATTAGATCCATTGATCTGTTACGTGATACCTGTCGGCATTGTCATTTGTGATGGTAGCTAACAACATTGCTGTCTTGACAATTTGTCGCCATCCTTTTCTGTCTTTGCGATTCTGCAGGTGGGTGCTGTGGACTGTTTTGTTTTCTTCCTGATGTTATCCATACACTATGTTGCAAGTCTGCCCTTTTTCATCTTCCTCTCCAGTTTCCCCTGCTTCACAATCTTCATCAGATTGAATTTTTTAATTTCTTACCGCATGTTTTAAGTATCTAACTTTTCGTTTGTTGATTGCATTTACTAAATGTAGACTAGACCTGTGTTTTTCAAGTACATTTGTACTTGTTCTTCTGTCTGTCCAACTCATTTACAGCAGCCGTCGATAAAACCACATTTCTGTAGTGTTTAATCTTTAGTCTATTTTCTTCATTTTGCTGTCATATAAAACAATATGCCAGATAAGCGCTTTAATATTCTGATTTTTTGGCTTGTGGTGATGCCGTGGTCTTTCCAAATATTGTTCAGTTGTATCATCTCTGCATTGCCATTGCTAGTCTTGTTTTTATATCCTGTGTGCAAGTGGCCGATTCCATTTTTATTGTCCCTAGATATTTGAATTCTTAGACATTTTCTTGTTTGATATTGTTTATGGATATGTCTGGTTCTGTAATCTAGGGTAAGAAATAAAGTACAACATACTGGTTAACCTATTCAAATGGATCTATCCGTGTTGGTCTAATGTAGCGACTTTGTAGAGAACTATTATGATTTAAATTTCACCATGAAAGGTTGGGTGCACATTGCAGAATGACCGCTAAAAGATTTGATCTAAACTATGTAGAATCAATACCAGTATAGTGGCAAGGAAAGGATGAAGTGCAAGCTTTGGACGGCCTGATGTGTCTATTGTGCCGGGAGGAATTAGCCCTCACTGCACTTTGGAGTCAGACAGACCCCAGTCATGTCTTTGACGTCATCTAGATTTTACAATTTTTGAACTACAGACTTCAAACTTCATGAGTTCCTCAAGAAATACATTTACAGTCCATGCCGCCTTTAAGCACGGTCAACGGGAGGACGCTTAAGCGTGCTTAATGCCGAAGCGTGCTTGAGTTCGAAGGAGACATGAACACTTACTTAGACGGCTAATCCCGATGTAGCACACTACACACCACGAGAACCACTGACCGCCACATTCATTCACCGCTCTCATCCCATCTTGCGCCTGATACAGAACTGATTAGATCTAATAACGGTATGTGTTAAGATGAAAAAAAATGCCAACAAAAAAACTCACTGATCTGGCAATGATCTTTCTACGTGAAGAGAGATGTAAACGCGGTGGATGGGTCCTGAATATATATATATATATGCTTGGTTCTCGAGCAGGTTGAAAGGGACCTGGTGCTGCAACACGGCCATATCACGGAACATCAAACCACAAAAACCAAGAGTGAAAAGCGGACCACAAAAACCAAGAGTGAAAAGCGGAAGGTGAAACAGCAGCCAGCTTGTACACTTTTGTCTGTGTCTTGAATGTGTGTCTGAATGTAGCCTGGGTATGTCTGTGTGAGTGCATCTGCCATTTTTCTCCACGTGTTTCTCTCCCTCACTCACCTGTTTTTTTTAACTTTCTCTTTTTCTCCCACTGACAGCTACTACGAGAAGTTTGTTCAATATGTCATGAAACGGGGTAGATAACAATAATTGACAATCATAATCTAATCAGACACTTTATTGTAATGAAGCGTGTCTGAAGCCGAAGTTACTGTGCTTAAAGGCGTGTAGTTTCTATAGTGAAAATTTGGTAAGAGCCATTTAGCATGCTTGAGTCCAAAACCTGCTGAATGGCAACGTGCTTGAAGGCGGCATGGGCTGTACTACTTGTCATCAAAAGTTGTGTGAGCTCACTTAAAAAATGTACTCACCACCTCACATACATTTGTGCTACCCCTTCCTGTACATTGTGAGGTCTATGAGACCCCAAAGATGTGTTAAGGAATAAAAGGTTCACCTTACTCGTACATCATGGGGCCCATGAGACCCCAACTCCTTGTATAAAAGGATCTAATTTTAAGCCCTTCCCCGTACGTCATGGGGTCTACTTTTATTGGTTCATCATATATATAATCAGATCAGCACACTCTGTAGAAATATGTATTTTGAACAGTCAAAAATTAGTCTGATCAGAAAACACATTTCTATTGACGTTGCAAAACTCTTTGTTGTATCTCTGGTTTTGTCTAAAATGGACTATTGTAATGCCCTTTTCTCCGGTTTGCCTAATGAACATCTAAAAAAATTGCGACAGTACAATATATCGCGGCAACAGTTGTCCTTTTGGCAACCTTGCACTGGCTTCCTGTCAAAGCACAGATTGACTACAAAACCGCAATAACTGTATTTAAGTGCCTTCACGGCCTTGCCCCAACATATCTGACCCAATTGATCCACACTAAATCCAGTCCTCACACGTTATGCTCTTCGTACAACACCACCTTATTAGTTATCCTGAAGAAAAAATCTAAGTCCTATGGCGACCGATCTTTTGAATTTTATGGTCCTAAATTCTGGAACTCTCTGCCTAGACGGATTAAGGAAAAAGAATACATAACATCTTTTAAATCATCCCTCGAAACATTTCTCTTTGAATTTGAACATAATTTCGGAAATTCTTATTGAATTTTCATTACAAATAATTGTTCGTATGCCATAATATGTTATTCATATCGATTTGGTATGCTTACTCTCGTTTTTACTGACTAAGACACTATGTAAACTATGCAGTTATTGAACTTACTCATATGTGTTATGTTCTGATGTTTTTTCTTGCCACTGCCTATTGTAAAGCGTTTTGAGATGCTTTGGTATGGAAAGCGCTATGTAAGTGTATTTTATCATTTACTTTCGTGATTAATTTATTTTCCATTTCCATGGCATCCATCATGGCTTCTAAGCATAAACGGACGAGACCCACATCGTAAGTACTTTCTAAAGGTGTAGGCCTACCATTCTATGGCAAAATCTATGGCCATGACCAAAGAAGACTTAATATTATTTCAAAATAAACAGAGCATGATTTATTTTGCTTCTTTGCGCCATTAAAGCAGCATGCTGGGCTAAAGTGAAGAATACCGTGTAGCCGATCTACATATTTCATGTTTACATGGTTTCTTCTTATCAATGTGCAACGCATGCGCAGTGGCATTGAAACTACAAAACATCCGGCTGGTCACTGACTTTGGCTAAGGCAAGTTTAGGTCAGGCTTATCGAGAAACAGTGCAAGTGAGATTGATGAAAGGTTTGGGCAGGGGGTCACACGGGGTTTCCTCCCTGTCATAAAATGTAATGGATTATGAATATGTAAACAGCACAAAGGGGCAGGCCTGTCATTGTCGGCTGAGTCTATATGCATGCAATTGCGTGCAATGATGTCACCAAAATTGCTATACGCATGCAGGATGCGTGCAGGATGTCATAATTTGCTATACGCATGCAATTGTGTGCAGGGTATCATAATTCCTTGCAGAATTTGCTATTATTATTATTATCATTATTAATCTCTCTCTCTCTCTCTCTGTCTGGCTGTCTGTCTCTCTCTCTCTTTCTCTCTCTTTCCTCCCCCTTCTCTCTCTCTCTCTCTCTCTCTCTCTCTCTCTCCATCAGAATGAAAAGCATATTATTCAACGAACTTATGAAAGTAAATTAGAACGGCCATTTACCATACTATTCACAACATTAC
>JAOYNN010566201.1:0-13485 GCA_025770095.1 Goniobranchus kuniei
ATGAGTAAGTGTATTAGAGATTTCGTGTGTATGAGTAAGTGTATTAGAGATTTCGTGTGTATTAGTAAGTGTATTAGAGATTTTGTGTGTATGAGTCAGTGGTATTTAGGTGTGTTGAGCATTGTGATTGTCTAATAGTAGGTAAGTGAAAGTGATAGAGATTGTGTCTGTTTGTGAGTAAATGAGGGTGATGGACTCTGTGTACTAGTGAGTTAGTGAGTTTGAAATAGATTGCTTCTGTGTGTGATAGGGTGGGGTTACTGGAGGTTGTGTTTATGAGTAAATGTGAGTAATTAGAATGTGAGATTGGTACAGTATCTTTACAATAAAAGAAAATGGAACTGAATTATCTAGTTTACTCGCTAAGCTTTAATATTTAGAATTAACAGAATGTTATACCTTCTGATGTAATAATTTACCATTTTCATCAGTTTTTCGCGTTACATAACGCGGCACTCGAACGCATTCCTTATTTTATTTTTGAAAAGTTGGAAACTATGCCATTGTCAAGCACTGTACTCCTCATCTTACATTTCTGATATTCTCATTATTATGTAATGCTAGGAATTCAACTTCTTTAACATTTCTTGAGATACATCAGACCTGACAGAAAACTGTATTATTTTGTATTTTTTTACAACAATTTCAATACAGATTCAGATTAAGGGGCATTCACCACATTGTCTGGTTTGATGTTCCTCAATACCCACAATTTTATCCTGAAATGGTGAATCTGATGGAAGTGACTCAGCAGACTTGTACATCTACCTGTTTGTATACAAAGTGAGTAGCAAGAATGTATCATAGATTTTCCTTTTCAAGCACAGTGGTCATCTCATGTCTAAGGGTGTGTACAGAAAATCACCAAATATGTTTTGGTGTATTGGTGACATAAATTACTTGGCACCGTCCTTGCTAAGAGTAGAACATAAAGGACACCCATGACATTTGAGCTTTGAGTGTCATGTTGTGAATGACCACCTGCTGTCCATTACTGCCATGTTGCAAATTCCAATAGTAGATTAATATTGCCTTCTTCAGGTGAAGAATTTTTACTCATGGATAGCAGTCTTTCAAAATGAAAGGAGAAACGAATTGACTTTGTATGAAATCAACAGGGAGACATATAAAATGAATATTACCATCTCTTTCACTATGTGCTTCTGGAAATTCAAATGACAGTCATTACACAAGACATGCACACAAACGTATGCACAGCACACAGAGCACACTTTCACTTTCAATATCCCGAATGCCCACAAGCTATGAATTTTTTTTAAAGTCATTTATTAAAAATAATTCACAATAGTGAGATTCTGCTCAAATGCTGTGTAGAAATTGAGTTCTGATTTAAAAAATCTAATCAGATGTTGTCCATGACAAGTGCTTGCAGAGATCATGGTCAGTTTAAAAAGACTCCTTTCTATCCCAATGTCTTCACGCATCTGGTGATGACCCCTCTCACAGAGCATTCCCATGCACTGAGCAGTGGTTTTCAGTGAGTAGGAATCAAAATATCACTCTGAATAAATGATCTGACACCGACGACGCCAATAGACGCCAAAAGTAGGTGGTGTCTCTGTTCAATCATAGAAATTGTCTAATTTGAATCCTAAAACTTACAGCGCCTAGCAGTTCGGTAACATCAGTGGCCACTATGTTTTTGCCCTTAGAGACTACTAAGATCGCTGTCTGCTTATCTATCAAAATATTTTTCTTTAGTTTAATGAATTTTATTCTGTACCCGGGGATGCTCAACTTTAGTGACATGGGATCTTCTTCTATATTTTCCAGCCTTTTGATATTTATCTATCGGGAGAAGCCCTGTAACAAAAAATTAAAGAAACTGAATTTATGCTGGTGTGCCTTTCAGTATTATTCACTTTAACATACATACAACTTTGATATATAGTACAGTGAACCACATACACTGAGACCAAAACATAAAAGACCCAATAGAGTACAAAGACACATAGAAAAAATAAAACTTGCAGAAGTGCCTTCAGTCATTCCATGTTTGATTGCCCAAGCACTTGAAGATTGAATGGTAGATCCCTGCTAAATTCATTCTCCATGTAAGTAACATGACATAAGGACTTGTTGTTTGCTGGTCTTTTTTTGATATGTGATGATTACACATCGAGAGATAAGGGTACAATTTGTTCTAGAAAGTAGGGAGGGGGGAATGGTGTTTCCCTTTCTCATGTGAGAGACTTTCCATGTAAGAGAAGGCAGTTTTTGGTCACACATAGGCCTGTATCTTGGGCACTCAAGGCATCTTTAAATCTTGAACAGTCCCACAATGAGCAAAATCATACTTAAAGTAAGGTATTCCTCTATATTTCCCAATTGTTCAGCAATTCATATACCTGGGCAACACAGTGAGAGATGATGGAGGTGCTGAGGAAGACTTTAAAAACAGATTAAAGAAAGCCAGGAATGCAATGAGAGCCATGCGAAATATTTGGAAATCATCTCAGTATTCTGTTAAAACAAACATTAAAATATACAACAGCTGCGTACTGTCAACACTTCTCTATGGCTCAGAGTGTTCGCGCATGACAAAAACAGATTTAGGAAAATTGTCAGCCTTTCACACAACCTGCCTGCGAAAGATATTGTGAATCTTCTGGCCTCGCAGAATATCCAACCAAGACCTCCTACAGCAATGCAACACTGAAGACATTGATACCCTTATTACCAGAAGGAGATGGAGGTGGATTGGTCTTGTCCTATGGATGAAAGATGATGCCATCGCAAAAGTTGCTCTCAGATGGACACCCGAAGAAAAAGAAGGCGCGGTAGACCTAAGGAGTTCTGACGGAGGACAGTGGAAGAGGAAATGAGAGGAGGGGGCAAGTCCTGGGAATCACTGAGAGGACTCGCCTTTGATAGAGACAAGTGGAGAGATTTCATTGCTGCCCTACACGCCAAAAGGCGTCAAAAGGCAGTAAGTAAGTATTCTTCTAAATTGGCTAAAGCCCAACACGATTTTCCAAAAGTTCACTCTCATTACTCATAATAATCAAATTTCTTATTAATGTCATTGTAAAGTGCTCTAGCATGTAGCATAGCTACACCTTGGAATCAAGTGGTACTCTGTAAAAGCCATCATTAAAGCTATGTGATATTTAGTGATAAATGAGGAATTTTAAACCAAAATGTTACAGAGCAGTGTTTGTCAGTGAGTAGGAATCAAAATTTCATTCTGAATAAATGATCTGTCACTAACACTGCCAATAGACGCCGAGAGTAGGTTGTTTCTCTGTGCGATCATAGAAATTGTCTAATTTGATTCTTAAAACTTAAAGCACCTAGCAGTTTGGTTACAGAAATCGGTGGCCACTATGTTTTTGCCCTCAGCGACTACTCCTTGGTTTGCTGTCTGCTTATCTATCAAAATATTTTTCTTAAGTTTAATGAATTTTTTCTGTTCCTAGGGATGCTCAACCTTATTGACATGGGATCTTCTTCTATGTTTTCCAGCCTTTGGATATTTATTTATCTGGAGAAGCCCTGTAACAAGAAATGAACGAAATTTAATTTATGCTAGTGTGCCTTTTGGTATTATTCACTTTAACATACAACTTTGATACATAGTACAGTGAACCACATTCACAGAGACCAAAACATAAACTTGATCTTAATTTCAATAAAATTACAAAGAAATTAATTCACATGTTACTGATTTATAGAAGTCCAAAGTACAGTGAGTTGTTGTTTTTTGGTCCCACCTGATATATGCTTTGCACGTCATTTTTGGCTCCTCATGAGTCTGTGAGGCCATTTGAGTCCCGATGAGGTATGAAATACATGTAGAGATAAATAGTCTCATAAGTATAGAAGCAGTGTATAAATTTCTCTGATAGTTCGGAGAAAGGCTGGCTTATAGAGTAGAAATGTGTTTATGTTGGGAGAATGGCAATAATGAATGTGGTAATACAAAGACTAAGAACAATCTATTTATAAAATCAATACAAACTTTGTAACATTTCAGGTACGATGGTCAGAAAGTGATGGAAATTGTTGGCCAAAAAAGAGCTGCTCACATTGTCAACTCTGAGAAATCAGTTCACATGATTACAGTTTCCTAGCCACTAAGCCATGATTATATGTGTGTATGAGTGATGAACTGTTTGTTAGGGTGCACTTATGACTTGTATATACACAGAGTATAAGGATATGTCAGATGAATAAGAGTAAATTTTTTGTGTGAAAAAAATAAAGATGAGTTTTGAATATCGCTGACCCTGTATAAAGTCTTATTCTTACTTAACCTGTTCTGTCCTAGCTTCAACTACATGTGTTTTCAGAACAGAAGAAAGATTCTCTCAATGTTTAATGTAGTTTTGTTAGTGAATGACAGAAAGTGTCTTGCATACGTAATGCATGAAATGGCAGCTTTGGGAATGGATATTGTTTGCTAAGGTAATATCAAGATAAAAGGAATTCAGGACATATAAGATGATTAAGCCTTTTTTTTTTTTACAATACCATATTACGTAAGGTAGCACTGTGGCTTAGGGAGTGTGTTCACAAATGAATATCTGTGTGAAGCAACAGTTTCTTAGTTACTTATTAAATAGGTGATCTTCAAGTACATCCACTTTTTTTGCTTGGCTGTTGGCTTACTGGTGCGTCATTTATTCATTAGCATTGTATCCATGGAAAAGACACTTAATCCTTATTACTCAAACCCCCCAGAAGACATCTTAGCTAGATGACAGCAGTATGGAAAGAGTCTGTTTGGAAAGACTTCTGATCCTGAGCCACAGATGTCCTTCCCCTTTGACTATGAAACAGAACCCCTTCTGCCAAAAGTCACATTTCTTCGGTTTACATACTGAACAAGTAATGCGTAGGGCAGACATAGAAAACTTGGGCATAGAGATTTATGGCTGTAACATCACAGACCTTAGATATGTGGATGACACAGCACTTCTATCTGACAACACCAGCAGCATGAGCTGGGTACATTATAGAATGGACACAGCAGGAAAAGATGCAGAAAAGTTATGCATATCAAAGGAATTCAGAACGTACTGCAGCATGAAATCCAAAGCCAGAAAATATTAAAGGCTTCATATGATACGCCTAGAGCTTTATCTGCCGGGATTAGGCGCTATATAAATCATCTTCATTATTATTATTGAATGCCTCGCATGATCTATTAAAGCTAAAAATGGCACCTGCTCAAAAGACATCAGACCAAAAATTGAAGTTTCAAAAAAGGAGATGGTCCAACTGAGAATGTATGGAAGGACAGGGCATACTAACCTCCAAAAAAAGTTAAAAATAGCACCTGTTCAAAAGATATCAGACCAAGAATCGGAGTTGCAAAACAGAAGGTGGTCTAACTGAGAATGCATGGAAGGACAGGGCATACTAACCTCAAAAATAAAACTCTTGAAATTTCTGTTCTAGCCAGTTTTGTCGTATGGGTGTGAGGCCTGGACCTGCAGGAAGGCCAATGAAAAACAATTGGAAGCTGCAGCGATGGGGTTTTATCAAAGGCTATTGAGAATGAAATTGACTGAGAAGCCGGAGACAGAAGTATACATGAAGAATCATAAGCTGAAAGTGAAAACATCCAGTTGTGTACAGACGTAGACTCAAATACATTCTGCCCCCCTGTAGCAGACGAACGTATCTGACAAACCACTTTTCTATATTGTTTTCATAGATTGACTAGTAAAAACTGTATCCATCTGGTACAAATGAAGGTATACGGTTAAACACAACTTACTATGTTCAGTCATCATTCTGACTAAAAGTAAAATCAGCTGGTAACTTTAAAGTAGCTGATCATCAAAAGATTTTGTGCATTTATCTCGAAACACAAAATGTGCAGATATGTCAGTCTACCATTAGGGGGCAGCATTGGCCATGCAGTGCGAAACAAAAACACCAGTCTCATGCCTACAATAATGCAAGGAAAAGTGGAAGCAAGAAGAAAACCAGGCAGACCACCCATCACTTATATATCATCAGCGTCATTCCGCAATCGCCTAAGTCAGTTTTGGCAGTTTTGAATATCTGAAAAGTTGTTTTGTGGTTTTAAAACAATAATGTACCTATCTATACATTACTTAAATGACTCCATAAACAAGTTTGAATTCAAAATGATATTCTTATTGCTGGAAACTGGCTTTTGGGAGCGTGTCAACTTCAAATCCTGAAAAATTGACTTAGGCGATTGTGGAATGATGCTGACGATATATGGATAACATCAGGAAGATAAGCAGCCTGAAAATCCAAGGAGTGGCACACAAAGCCAAGGCAGAAGACAATGGAGAAAGTTTGGGTAGATGTCTAGTGTGGCAGCGAAGATGATGCTGACAAGTAACTGAAACCCCACTAGACTCAGGTATGAATGTGTACCGGTGCATAACTATGGGGAATCAGGATGCTACACTTCTGTTATCTACAGAAGAAACAAGCAGAAGCGTGGGGTTTATTACAATAATAAATGATAGAAACAAACAGAGAGTTTAGTGGAACCCCAGTTGGACAGAGACAAGACAATACAAAGGAAAGAACATGAGAAAAATCCTGCGTCTTAGGAATCGAAGGTGAAATCTTGGCTGTTCTTTCCTTTGTTATTATCTTGTCTCTATCCTGACTGGGGTTTCACTAAAATCTCTGTTTTTATCATGTTTTACTGTGAACTACAATGACTTGATATTGATTTCATTAGGTAACCCAAAGGGACCATCTAACGCTGTTGAAAGCGGCGGCCTAGCGCGAGAAAGGCGAAAAATACACACAATTCAACGGTCGCTCTATTGCCACCAAAATAAAATCTTGTGTTCAAACTACGCAGTCTTCTTTTTTTATTGCTCCTCTTCTTTTTTTATTGTTCCAATTTATTATCATATCTTTTTTTATTCACATATGTTTAACGCCATTATGGTATCATTACGAACATTTGCGATACCTATATCGCCGAAGTTCCATCGCGGTAAAGTTTAGATTTATCCACGCTCCTGGCCAGACCATACTGACAAAAATAATTACAGCTCCATCGGAAGTAGGCTGATCGACAAGCGGTTTTCACCATCAGAAAGTGGAGAAATTGAGCTTTACAGTAGGACCCCGCCATTTGGGGCAGATACCCTCAAACCCTTTAATTTCTTCGAGTGAAAGATTCACATTGCGCAACTCAGGGTGAAAAAATATGAAAATCGACTTGCCGGTCAACACTATAAAGTTTAATTATTCACATAACCTTTGTAAGAAATTCATGGCTATCGGTTAACTTCCAAGTGAGCTGTCCGCTTATCAACCCAACAAAGTAGATTAGACCCAAGATATCATCCCTCGAAGAAAGCCGCCATGGCCGATCTGTCAGATTCGGCCATGAAACAAACTTCACCGAAGACTGAAAATGTTCTTTCATTGACCCCTCCCACACCAAATTTGCCTACGTTTTTTCTTGTTTTGTAAAACAAATTGAAATAAACTGCAGTTATTTTTAACGTATAAGCTCTTGAAGATGATTTGTGTAAACAATGACCAAAATGGACCTAGATCTATCTTTTGGACAGGTCGAAACTTCAAGCTCTCCAGAACTTCATTATTCTAAAGATTGATCTAATTTTTGTGCTATGACTAAAGCCATTGAAACTGGTCATGATTTGTGAAAAAATATCTGTTTTAATCATTGACGTTCATTCTACACAGTGACTTTCATATTTGTGGCCATATAATGTATTTGAAAGTAGTGGCAGGGAGAGAGAAAAAAGGTGTCGGCAACGATTGATGATACGCTGAAGGAAAACTTTAACTCTCATTTACCGAAATAATAGACCTAATGTCACCTCATCCTACCTTTAACTCTGCTGAATTTTTGGTTCCTTTTGATTTTAGGCCTTCATCATGTTTTAGGTGTAGAGACAGGATAACATTTACACTAGATCTAAGTGTTAGAAGTTAAATTAATAGATCTACAACATCTGACTCTACATTTTATGCCTTTATGTAGCTTTAGCATGCACATTAGCTGGATGGATAAGAAGTCTTGCTTATAGAGTTAATAAATGAGTGTTCGAGTATGTGTGCGTGTGTATGCATTTATGCCCATCTTAAAGTACAAACTTGCACTTCAGATAGACCGGTTTACAAATGTGATATACGGCAAAATTACATCTTCAGTCTTTATGACATCTTTCACAATGAACATATTACTTGTGGTATGATACTGGTCACAGTTTAGTATGGCTGTGCATGTGTGTTGCTATTCAGTGTGTATTAATTTTTTCTGTGTAATATCTGTGTTGCTGATGTAAAATGTTCTTCAATGTAAAATTTGAAATTATATTTAAATTTAGGATAAAAAATTACTGAAGTATGTGAAGTTTCAGTGTTCTAAATGCAAAATCAAGAATTTTATGCTGTTTCGTGTAGTTTTTCTAGGGTTTTAGTGCCAATAAAAAAACAAGCAAAAATTGAACGGAGAACCATGTTTGAGGTCTCCAATTACGGTGAATTATATGAACCAAGTCCTCTGAAACAAATTTAGCTTGAACAATTATATAATCTAAAGAGGTCATAGGATTCTGAAGGCTAGCGGATAATGATTGCATATTCTATGGTTAATTGAAATCACTATTTTATGCTCAAATGAGCAGCTTTTGTCAGAAGTAATCGAAGTCCAAAAGGATTTTCACCGTTCTTTGCATGCACATCATTGCATTATTTTAATTAGTTTATTTATGTACGTGGTTCCTGCCAATATGTTTATGTAAACAGATGCTTCAAATGTGGTTTATTATTTTCATTTGATCAGCTTGAAAATGCCGTTTTTGTCAAATTCAACAGCGCTCAAAAAGTTTTTTAAGTGCAAAAAAAATGTTTTTAATTCATAACTTATTCATTTATTGTCCGATTTTGATGATTTATAAACTGGAATGCTTATTTTTGCAAATTTTATCTGGGTAGTCAATTGAAAGTAAATTATATTCAATTTGAAAAATCACTTAGTGGTACCCAATTCATTGTATAATGCATGTGTATGGTTGTATTGAAGACATGGTGTATTGTAATTTACATTTAGTTGTGGACTTAGCACCATGTATGCCATTTGACTGGCTGAGGATATATTTATAAAGTTCACCTCCTTTTTTGTTCAGAGTAAGCATACCACATAACCATTAAGTTAAATTTGCTCTTTTACACTCAACTGTATCCATGCTTCATACAAACTAGTGCTGAGCGGGAATCCAGATTAAGATTTGGATAACCAGTTATCTTTTCTGATTTGGATATCCAGTTTATAGGCCTGACCCGTTTGGGCCGAATTTCGGCTTAGATTTTGACTTGCTTTCGCTGTCTAAATGTGCAAGCTCATCCCCTTCTTCTCCTTTTTCTTCCTCTCTTCGAGGGTTTCGTCTCACGTGGCGATGAGCAGGCCCATAGGTATAACCCAAATATTAAGCCATAACTTATAGCAAGGTCCCGCATTGCGCTTTGCGCATGTTGTGACAAAGCTCTCGTTCTCCATCATGAACAATCCAAATCGCCGAACCTAATCAGTGAGTTGGTTTCAGATCTAGATCGTGTTGGTCGCCCAAATCGTTAAACCAAATCAGTGAGTTGGTTTCAGATCTAGATCGCGTTGGTCGCCCAAATCATTAAACCAAATCATTAGTTGGTTTCTGATCTAGATTGCGTTGATCGTACCACGAACTAAAATCCAGGTCAATATCCAGTTAACCAGTTATTTAAATCTGGGCAATCCGGTTAACGAGTTCTTCGGAAAACCAGGTTTCTGCCCAGCACTGATTCGGCCATCATGGCGATCAAGGACAAAACTAGACTCATCCGTAAAAAGGACCTGCGACCATTGTTGTCTTGTCCACGATACGTGATTGTTAAAATAAATGTGAGCTTTTACATAGCTTTAAATCCACAATGTACTCGAAGCGCTTAACAAGTCTAAGTATTCCCCAGCTTACATACCCCCAGGGGGGATACAATAAAGTGCTGCACATTTTGCGCAACAATATTAGGCTATTGCTAGGTACTTATTTGACACATGAATCGATTGAAGCAATTAGGGCCGATGTTCTTGTTTAAGGGAAAAAAAACCCACAAGAAGTCGCCGGCGGGAATCGAACCCAAGACTTCCCTTAACCATTAAGCAATTGTTTGCCCATGGCAAGCGAGCCTGTCTGTAATGGCGACGAAGCCCCGGCTCGCAGTATAGGTCTTCTTGCCCTAAGGGCGAAATAAAACATTTAAAGAGTGATGCAGTCAAACATGCCGCAATGATAATCAGATTGTTATTGTTATTTCATTGTATTAACACCACTTCTTAATATCGGAGGTTATCTCAGCGACGGTGCTATAAGATAAGTGTAGGTGCTGCCACCCATGAGCCATAAATTATAGCACAGCTCGAATGACTCACTCAGTCACGGTATACCGACGCCGTTTCGACCAGTCTTTGACCTATTTCTCATAATGCTGAGCGCCAAGGGAGACAGTTACTAAGTGCCAATTTTAAATGTTTTCAATCCGCCACCTCCCAACGTCTACCCCTCTGCCATCGGATTGGTCTATGATAATCAGAATATTTGGAAAAAGAAGAAGAAGCCGTTGTCAATGGGATTAAGACTTTCATGCTAGATGTACATAATTTATCCCAAGTGAAAGGTATGCAGATAGGAAAAGACCTTGTAGTGATGGGCACATCAAAATCGATATATCGATATATCGATATTTTTTCAATATCGATATCGTATCAAAATTTTGACAAGACATCGATATTTGTCGATATCAAGTTTTCGAGGAAAATATGCATTTTTGCTTAAACGCACTTGATGAAACTGGGCCTAGGCTTTGAACCTATCAGAGAATGATGGATCTCGAAGCCATTTCCAGAGCACAGGAAAATGAACAAGGTGGACGAATGACAATGTCAAACATCCTCCATGTCAACAAAAATGACTATGAGACACAACAAAATCAAAAATCAAAACAAAAAACAGCAAAAATGATACACGATGAAAAGGTAACGGAATATCATTGCCAAAAATGGCGGATATCGAAATAAAAAACTGATATATCGAAACAAATTTTTTCGATATAACGATATGCTCCAGAAAATATTGTATCGTATCGAAATATCGATATTTTTTGCTTCGATATATCGTATCGTACCGATATTTGAAAATCCCAATATCGCCCATCACTAGTTCACGGAGTTGACGAATAACCGTCCAGGGTTGGCACTGGCTGAATTCGAAGCAGCTTGGAACATGTCCCTCAGATGGGTGATGCGGATATACCGATTTAGTCACTGGGCTAGCAGAATGGCACATCTAATTTTTTGTACGTCAGAGATAATTGAAAAAAAAAGTATCATTTCTTTATTAATTGTCCACATGTTTGTATATTTGCTTGTATGTTTGTTAAAGACTTGCGTCAGCGCATTTAAATAATTTTGTTACCAATATCTAGGGCACCCATCAATGTCTATAAATGACATGCTAGTTGCCTTTTGGCATATCTCTGAAATGTGCCATTTTGCTAGCCCAGTGACGCGCGGAAGTGATAACTCACGGCCTGCCTGAACTTGGTCCATCGGTCTGTTGTACTTCCAGCGTTTGTGTGTCTGGTCTGCAGATTGTAAATTATGGTTTCCCTGCTATAGATAAAAAGCCTTGCCACATACTCCATGGGAACGCCTGCTTCAAGGTGCCCTACAGACACGCCTTCGCTGGTCTGCATTGAGACGCGGCATGATTTGAAATTGACCTTTTTCTAGACTTCTGCAAATTGCAGTTCAAATTATGCGATCACCGTTTTGACAAAATGATGCCACACCTTTTGTAGCTGTTGAGGTATGCTACACATTGATGCCCGCTACAACACACAAACTTCAATCTCAACAGAAAAATGTTATCAAAGGAAAACATCCTTATCACACAGGAGTGATAAATGGTAGAAACAAACACAGGTTTTAGTGAAACCCCAGTTAGGGCAGAGACAGTATAAAGGAAAGAACACAAGAAAAACACCTGCACCAGTTGGACTCGAATGTGGGACATCCGCGTCGACAAAGCCATACCACTTGACCATGTGGCCTCCTTAAAAAAGGAGTTTCCATTATCAAGTGTTCTTACGCTGCCTCAACATGACTTGCAGTTGTTGTTTCCCAACCATCCATTCCTTTGGTATGAAAGAGCTTTTTCACGCAGAAGTGAGTGAACTCACTAAGCCATGTGTCTCAAAACTCATTCAAAAAATAGTAAAACTGACACTTGTTATTGTATGTAAATATCATTATCTCCGTTTTGATTAAAGAGGATTATGCATAATGAAAAGAAATATAAATTTTCTTTGGAAATAAGTCTATAAATAGAACATGTCAGTATTCATCAAATAATCATAATTCTATAGGAACAATTATTCATTTTATACATAAATATCATTTTGAAGGATACCAGCCTGGAACAAAAAACTTACAAGTACTTGTAATTCAAAAAATCGGGGATTTGACTGATTATTTAAAGCAGAAAGCTGCTAGTAACAGACGAGTTCATTTTGCTCGATATTGGATTTCTTTTTCCCCCACCTCGCTAAAATAATTACCTTGTTCCTAGTTATCTACCAATCCTTGGGGAAATGTGCTTATGTTAATGTAGATTAACGTGTTCTTGGTAATTGCCAATACATTTTGAAACTAATTAGATATCTACCGAGATATCAGCTTTTAAAGTTGGACGTGTCTTGTTGTTTGTTGTTTGTTTGTTGTGTTTGTTTGTTGTTGTATTTTTGCTGTTTGTTTGTTTGTTTGTGTTTTGTTTTTTGTTGTTTTGTTGTTGTTCTTGTTGTTGTTTGTTGGGTTTTTTTTAGAAGGGGAGGTTTGTTTGTTTGTTTTTTGTTTTGTTTTTGTTGGGTTTGTGGGGGGTTTTGCTTTATTTTTTGTTGTTTGCTGTTGTTTTTGTTGTTGTTGGGTTTTTTTGTTCAACCGATACTATGTATGTATACAAATATAATGATTATGTACATACCGGATGAATACCTCAATTACCAAGTTAAATAAAAATATATTTCATTTTTCAAAAGGACAACACACAGACACCCATACATTTAAGAAGACAAAACACACATACAGACACACAAAACCTACAAAACAAAGATAACAGTTGCACAAAAGTTTGGTAAGGTCCGCTCATGTTACAGCAGGTTATGTTAATCTCTACCGTTCATTTTCCTTCTCCTCCCAAGTGTGTGTATACATAAAGTGCATTGTGTGTATATGTGTGTATGTATGTGTTTGTCGAAGGGAGAAGTAATTTATTTTTCAAGTCTTCAACTTCGACCTTGGCATGTTTGGGGAGAGTTGCATTGATGCCACAAGCCTTCCAATATCAGAGTGTTACAAAACAAAACTAAATTGATAAATGTACTCTCTCTCTCTCTCTCTCTCTCTCTCTCTCTCTCTCTCTCTCTCTCTCTCTCTCTCTCTCTCTCTCT
>JAOYNN010566312.1:0-13484 GCA_025770095.1 Goniobranchus kuniei
ATGATTTGCAGATCGTAGTTGTCTAGATGGTTCATACAACTGAACAAGGTCACATACATAAGATGGTGCATTATTATAAATACATTTGTGACAAAGCACTGCAATTTTATAAGTAATTCTAGCCTTGACAGGGAGCCAATGAAACTGCTTAAACATTAGTATTACATGGTCCTTTTTAAAAATATATTTTAGGATAAGCGAGCAGCTTGGTTCTGAAATCTCTGAATTTAAAAAAAGTACATCATTAGGCAAGTTGGCAAAAAGAGAATTACAATAGTCAATTCTAGAGAATACAAACGCCGAAATAAGTGTCTTCAGTGAATTTATGTTAAGGAATTTTGACAATTTACCAATTCTTCTGATCTCAGATAAAGTACCTGACATAGGTAAGAAATGTGTTGGTTCATAGGTAATTTTGAATCAAAAATTATGCCTAAGTTTCTTGCTTTCTCTGAGAATAATATTCTTTTATTATGAATGTGAATAATATGTCTATCTTTAAGTGATCTACAGTGATCCTTAGCATCAATCAACAACGACTCTGTTCTTTCTTCATTCATTTTGAGCTTATTCGCATTCATCCAGTGCATGATATCTTCAACACATAAACCAATTTTGGCAAACAGAGAGTTGACATCTAATGAAAACAGAATCATACAACTGTGTGTCATTCTCGTACATATGGTATGTTAGGCCATGCTTCATAATGATTGCACCTAATGGTTGGGTATACACTGTGCATGAAAATGGGCCTAAAACAGAGCCCCAAGGAACTCCAAACTCGAGTACATTGGAAGATGACATCATATTATTCACTAAAACAGACTGAGACCGATTGCTAAGGTAGGACTCAAACCAGTGTTAAACTGTGCCCCTTAACCCAAGACTTTCACAAAAACTTCCACCCAAAACTAGAATCTAGAATGTAGCATAGAAATACATAAACATTTGAGACTTACTCAATAAAAGAGCGAAACAGAACAAACCATATAACGTTTCAGACATGCCCTATTTCGTCGTAGAATCAAATTATATGACTTGGATACGTTCCTTGGACCCACTACAAACACTGACGTCATCAACAAACCTCATTCACAATGGGACCCACTTCATGTTTTCAAAAGTTATTAATCCATTACCATTACAAAAAGGCAGAGAAGAAAGCTATACTGAACGCCAAAAATAAATGGCCACTTTTTCACTATAATTTACGAAGTTTTCAATTTACTCAGCCTTGTTTGGTACATATAAAAGTGAATTTATTAAAGAATACAATGATAGTCTGTTCGTTTGGATAACAGAACGCAAAGTAGAGCAGGAGTCGAAATATTGACGCTCCCGAACTATCAATCCTACACGACTTTTGCAAATAGGGAAGGGAAAGAAAAGTATGATTTTTTCTGCAACCAAAAGTATCATTATTGCTCAGAAGAAATATCGAAAAACTTTATTTACATCTGATGTACATTTTTTGCATGTATGTGCAATACAATAGGAAGTTAAACCTTTCCAATGACAAATCCACATATTAGCCGTATATTATCGTAAACATACCGAGACTCACATTAGAACAACGGAATCAGATTATAGGGATGCATATGGCCGGCAATTCCTCCGGGGATATTATTTTCGATCTCATTGTGCTAAATCTAGAGTGAATTATCTGATTTGTAAGTATGATGCTCATCAAGTGGTCTCTGATTTATCTGGTCGAGGTAGACCAAAGAAAACCAACGAAGAAGTTGTAGCTATCGTGAGCAGACATGCTCAGCAACCAATCTTGCGAGCAACTGAGACTGCAATCGACTTTGAAATCTCGCCCAACACTGTACGTTGACGATTGAAGGCAGGTGACCTTAGGTAGACGTTCTTATAAATTTACACAGGCAAGCCCGTCTGAACTCGTGTGTCTCACACACTCTCTGGCATTGTCCTCAATGGAACTTGGTTTTGTTTTCCAATGAGAGCAAATTTAAGCTGCCTTTTGCAGACAGAAGATTGAGAATTTGGCGATGACAAAATGAACGGTACAACGATCAGTGTGTCCTGGAAACAAATCGTTTTGGATGTAGGGGATTAATAGTTTGCGCTAGTATCAGCACACAATGTCGTACAGATCTTGTTGTATTGCAGGGAGGGGTTACAGCTTAGCATTACGTTGAAATGATTCCGCGCCAGCATGTTGTACCATTCTTTGAGAGGCACGCTTGTCTACGTCTGTTTCAACAGGATAATGCTCGTGCGCAGCACACAGCTAAGCTTACCAAAGCATTCCTTGCTGAGCAATTCTTCGATCGCCTATGTGACCGTCCAAATCAAAAGGAGCCTTAAGTCGCGCTTGGTGGTTTTGAGATATGAGCCAATAAAGGTCAATAGGGTGGGTTCGGTCAAATTTGAGCTTTCAGTTGATATACAACTTCCAGGATTTGTTTTGTACCTATATGATAAAGATTTTTTGTGACATTCACTCATTTTGTAATTTTAGCTAATAAATTTGATGAC
Organism: Goniobranchus kuniei; assembly: GCA_025770095.1. Classification (NCBI taxonomy): domain Eukaryota; kingdom Metazoa; phylum Mollusca; class Gastropoda; order Nudibranchia; family Chromodorididae; genus Goniobranchus; species Goniobranchus kuniei. Next base: position 2,503 of record JAOYNN010566312.1, read on the forward strand.
AGGTCATGGACAAAAGAGAGTTTGATCCTGTTTACGTTATATTTTAGACCTCTACGGCCTCGTTCAACCATGTAGTCACCTGGACAAGGCCTCAGATGGTTTCCTGGAATTCTTCACTAAAACTAGACGTGGAATGTTGAAGTTTCTGCCTTCTGATTGGTCTTGTTTTAGCCAAAGTACTGGCTTTCGTCCGGCACTGTAAAAAGGCTATGCACATTTCGCCTCAGGAGCTGAATTCGAGTAGCTGATTCGACCATTTGATCACGTGATGTATTATGCGACCAAAGGGACGCTACTCTTGATACTCATAGGGCTTACTGCAACTTCTGTAAACAGCTGTTGTGTAACCATAATAATAAACATTGGCTGTGCCAAATTTCAGATCGATCGGACTATTCGCTTTTATATGGTTGCTATGCAAATATGTTGCCAAACTTTAAAGCTGTTTTCTCCAAACGGACATTTTCAAAAGTTTAGCAACAAAATAGCTGTAACTTTTTTTATTTTTACACCGATTTCCGTCAATTTTGTTTCTATGTCTTCCTCATATACTGTACTTAACTCAATTTCGAAAAATGCGACTTAAGGCTCCTTTTGATTGGGACGGACACCTATAGATTATCAATGGGATGAGCAAGGGCGGAAGGTGCAAAACAGGTCTGGCTTTCGTAGCGTTGCAGAATTTGAGGCGGCTTTGAGGGAAGAGTAGGCCTATAATGCGATTCCCCATGAGATCATTGCAAGATTGACTAGATCTGTGGCTGGGCGTGTCCATGCTTGTCGTGAAGTTGAAGGAGGCCATACTCATTACTGACAATTTAAACTTTAAGGTACGGACAAAGGAAGGATTTGAATGTTCTCTTTTCAGTAACTTACCATCTTGCTTTTTCGCTATAGTTTTATGTTAAAAGTAGAAGGTAACCCCGTTTAGATTTGTATTTGTTAATTTCTGATAATGTTTCATGATACATGTATTACTCATAAGTGTGTTGGAGCTTCACAGAACCCCCCCCAAAAAAAATTCACTAAGTTTGTGTTGTCTGACTGCATTTTGGGTGGCGTCGAAATTGAGGACGTTTGTTGTTTTAATGATTATTTAATTTTAAAAAAAACGATTCAAGTGGAATACTGATGTACACCATTTGAAAGAATATAAGATTTCCTTTCATATGATACCAAGCATATGAAAGGTCTTTGGGTCAATTAGTTTGTCCTCTACAGCCGTTGAAAAGTGGCCAGTTATTTTTGGCGTTCAGTATACATTATTCTTGTTGAAACAAACTAAATCGATCCATGATTCCCAGAGTTGTTATGACTGCCGTCACTTTACCATTGTAAATATTTTAAAATGTTTTTGCATATCTCTCTGTCTTCCTGACTTCCTTTTTACCATACCCTAGATCCTTGCATGCAACCACTCCATAGGCCTTTCCAAATAGGTCTCTATTATTCCCTGTCATTAATACATAAATAGAACCATACCCTCCCCAACTCCTAATGATAGACTAGAGTCTTTAAATGCAAGGAGTGCTGTTATCTCTTAAAATGTACGAGATCAATTATTGTAGGTTTATTCTACAGGAAAAAAGCTGCCCTTGCCGTTTTTAAAAAGTAGGTTGAAGCAATAATACTATTCTTCGGTAAGGAAATGTCATTCAGTAGACGCGTACATCCTAACCAGGTCACTTTATTGTCTCATTTATATTTAGTTTAGCGCCAAGTATTTGTCAAGACTGAAATAGTTTTTAAAATATTTTAAATGATTGCCTATCGATATCCTTTGCCAGGTCTCAAAATGATTCAAGCTAAGTCCTTTTTCTTGCTGAGAATCACTACAAATGGAGGAAAACTGTAGATGATTGTTGTCATATTAGCAGTGCTGTGCTGGGCCCTCTCAATTGAATTAGTATGTGTCAGTCGATATGGATACCAAAGGATACTTTATACTCCCGGATTCCATTGTTTTAGAACAATTGTTTTGTGCGGACATCGGGCACCCTCTATACGTCTTCAAACAAAGGCCCTGGCCCTATTTGCTTTGGCACGATATGAAGTAATGTGTCTGCCCCTTTTGCCCCTTTTCAGAATATTTCAAAGCCAATGCCTGACAAGGTTTAATTATGTACAAAATATTCTGATGAGATGACATGTATTTCATGTCAACTTGTCAGAGCACAGCATTTGGGAACTCAAATGAGTTGAATAGAAAAGAAGACTTTAATATCAAACAGGTATTATTACTAAATGGTCAACAGATGTTTGAGCCTTCATAGGTACAAAACTTATTTCGAAAGGAAACATACGCACGCAGATTTGAATGCATAACAGAGATGGTAAATTATAGAGGAGTAAACGAGAATAGTTAGGTAAGAGGAGAAAGAGATGCAACATCGTTTCTATCATGGAACAAGAAGGGGGAAAAGGTAGACGTGTTAAAGTACATAAGAGTAACTATCCAGAGCAATAGAAACTGTAGAATGAAACGTGGTGTGGTATTGAAAAGGAATAAAAGGGTGCCTACAAAATTAATTTTCAGAATCCTTTTTTAATATTCAAAAATATCATGAGAGTTTGCAAACATACGGAATGTAAAACTATATCTCAACCTTTTATAATTCCTTTACATTGGTTGATCGTCCTTTATTTTAAAGGGACACTGATTCAACTGTAAAAATAGTAAATAGTTACATTTAACACTGCATGGCAATGTGGGGGGTTTGAATGGACTATGTCGCATTTTTTCAAGCATTTTGTAGTTATTCCCTGGAAATGGTGGATTTTGATTTAATTTTGTACCCTTTGAACGAAAATAATATAATTGTGATATTTTTGTAATCTGGGGGAGACGTCTTCCTCATTGTTGTATCTAGCAATTCTTTGTAATACAATATAAATTGATATGATGGGGAGAGAAACGAATTTTCCCATAATTCTTTTCATGACGATTACACGGGTCTAAATTCTATGCCTCATTCCCAGGTGAAAGTAATGAGGTGCGCAGACTCGTATATTCACTACATACAGTATTACGGTACCCACAGTTGAAACGACTCGAGAGTGCCCACCAGATTCCATCCATTAGACCACAGCCCGCACTAGAGTTATGGCCGTTCGTTTTCGAGCATCGTTTGAACGTAATCGCAGCGTAACAGTTCGCAGCGATTGAGTTCATACGATGCTCGAAAAGGGGCGGCAGAATATATTGCCGCTCGCTACTGCCAATTTTTATCTTCTTCAAGAGCCAAAATATTTATATCACTATGTGATTAGCCCAAATCATCATAATTTCTCGAAATCAGTTAATTCAGAGACCTAAATTTGATAGATCTATGAATTTTTGTTTTTTAGTTTTCTGAGCTTGCAGGTCAGAGTTACAGATATAGACTGAATGTGATCCGAATTTGTTCTTATCACACCCACTTAGCAATGTTGTCATGGACGTTGCTAGGGTCGATATTCAGCGATATCGACGTCCTCATATCGGACGCCCTACTTTGAATCAATTTAATTGGTTGACCTTTCATGAATAATAATAGGCTGTAATCATTTTCTTTTTTCTTAAGGGACTACTTTTTTGTGAAACGTCTCTCTAAGGACAAAAATGACCCCAATAATCTTAGATCTGTTTTATCCACAAAGCAACTTCAGAAAATTAGATCTAAGATTTACATGAGGCATAATTAAACGAGAGGTAGCATCCTTGCTTCAGTAATGAGAAGAGTATGTGAAAATGCAGGCATTGAATGGAGAAAAACCAACCATTCATGAAGAAAGTCAACTGTGTCAAAGCTATCGGAAACTAGTAGATCCATCCCGCCATTAAGATTATCGAGACCACAAGATATAAACATAATGTCAGTTTCCTTTTAGTAGTATGATGGAGAACTAGACCAAAAAGAACACAAAAACAATGCAATACTCTGCAGAAAAAGACGTTTTTAAGATCAAGTTCTTTTACGAACTAGATCTAGAGGCGCCGCTTCGTTTTTTACCCCAGAGGCCTTACAAAGTGGCCGGTATAGAACTTTGTAATTGTGGAATCAATAGTTTAATTGATCAACAGAATGACAAACGTTGTATGTTTTCCCCCAAATTATTGATATGCAGGTACAGCCCTCATCTTAAAAATTACTTTTCAGGTCCTGTATGTCTCCTCCTATATAACAACAAACGCCAAACAATCATAATCAATTCATTTTAATGTTAACAATTTTTACTTCAGTGCCTAGGCCCTAATCTAGGCTTATTAAGCCAACGATAATTACACTGGTCAACACACATTCTGCCCCATTGGGTTTGAAAAGTGTATTGGGGTGATTTGCGGGTGATAAGTTCAGGTATGGCATCCGTTTAGCTGCATCGGGTCACGTTTCTGTGTTACGTCAAAATCGAGAATTCCCGTAGAATACTGGTATTATGAAGACATCATGTGTATCAAACTAGCAGAAAATGCTAACAAACTTCTTCCTATGTCATACTTTGAAGTGGGACTGATGCTTCTGTAAGAATAACATCAGATTACTTCCACAAAAATGTTGAAAATAAATATTTTATTAATAATATGTATAATTATTGTCACAATTTACTTAAAGTATTATGTGTCTGGCAACTTTGGGAAAATATCTGGCTACATCTTTTTCTTCAAATTGCATATAGATGAACTTCCTGTTAAGCAGGCTCCCAATTCTACCGATTTTTGAAGCAGTGGCTACATTCTTGAAGGATTACTTTAAATAATCAAATTCGGTGAAGCGCAATGTCATCTGATTTTCATATAAAACTTATAAACAGTTAACCAATAATGATTTTGTTTAAAAGCCAAATGCCTCTTTTTAAATCTAAGTTATATCTAAGATTTACCATAAATTGATAGCCTATATATCTATTTGGATCCAGATTTTGAATTTAATACGCAATCTTTGAATAGATTTTACTGAAAAATACCATAGTAAAAATGAATACATGTTCTTTTGTCTAGTTTATGCATCTCAATTCTACTTGTCAATTGGCACTTTTCTTGATCCAGGTCCAGATTATATGTGTTGAAGATGATCAGCATTTTACTTGGCCGGCAGAGCGGGTATAATCCTAGTAGGCCTAAATACCTTTGCTTCTTATGTTTATGTAATAGCAAAGCTAAGGATAAGCACTGGAAGGAAGACCATCGGACATTGAGAGGAACTTTGAAATAATGAAAGTTGGGGAGTCCATTCATGAGCCTTATGTTGATAGAGGAAAGATCATCTTCCTGCCCCTTCACATAAAATTTGATAAACGGTTTGTGAAGGCTCTGGATGCTGAAGAAGGATGTTTTCATTCAATAGTTCAATCACCTAATTCCAAAGCTGGAGCATGACCAAATCAAAACAGGTGTATTTGATGGCCTAACAAATTTGAAAATTGATGCTAGGCCAAGCCTTTCCGGAAGCAATGTACTGTATTGACAAAGCCAAATGGGCTTCTTTTAATGAAATAGAAAAACTCAGATAACTGTGAAGGCCGAGTTCTATCACTATTAAGAAATTCTTTGAGAAAATAGTGTCCAATATGAGTTTTATAGTGCATTTTCTGCAAAGTGATCTAGAGAATTTCCACCAAACCTTGGAGTTGTAAGTGACAAACATGTTGAGCACTTTCATCAAGATAAAGACCTTAGACAAGAGATATCAGGGGAGATGGATGCCAGCATGATAGCAGACGATTGTTGGACCATAAAAAGGCACAATTCCATATTGAAACATACCACAAGGTCCCAAAAAAGAACATTTCTTAATGATTAGCAATTTATTTAAGACTCAAATTTTATTTGTCTTTGTATTGCAAATTGTTATTAACATACACATTGGTTATTTTAAGGAAAATGATATTCAGTATGTTCAAGTACATTTTCTTCTTGAAAAAAAACCCAACATCAAATGATGTATACATCAAAAGATTAATCGAGAAAAAGGCAACATTATGATGACATTGTGCTGAAAATAACAACAAAAAGAGGGTTTACAGTATCACAAAAACTAGACCTGATAGAAAAAATTGGATGCCATTTCCGAAATCAGCGCCCTTGAGTTGGTATAAAATCAACTTCAAACTGCATGGGGCAGAAAAAAATTTTGTTTTTGTTGACCAGTGTTATCTTTAATTTTAAGAATTAAAAAAAAAGAATCAGGAGGACACAAGTGTCTTTTGTCTAATATTTTGACTGCATATTGGTCTTAGATCTTTTATCACATTCATAACACAACCAGTTGGAATCTTCCAGGTCCTCCTTACTGATGGTGAGACAGTCTGCGTGGTACCATTCACTGCAAGAGTCATACTGGACCATGTGTGTGCCAGTGTCTATTCCACAACTAGAACAGAAGATATCCACTGTAATGCTGTGCAATATTCTGGGGGTCCTTGTACGGGTTGACGTTGGGAAGGGAGCCATAGTGTTTAAATGGAGAGATTGTACGAGGTGACTTCTAGGTTCCAGGAAAGCAATGGTTGTCGGATCTTGGTGATGAAGGAGAACAGTGATGAATCCCAGGGCATACACACCACAGTCATACGAATTGATTTGGGCCTGTACGTTCATAATATTGATGATAATCAGGTTAGTGGTTGTCTTGGAAGGCTTAGACGCAGGGAATCGTACACAGCTACAGTGTCAGAGGCTTGGTGGATGGTAGAGATGGTGATCCAATGGTTACCATCGACATGGAGTATCTGGGCATACTTCGATGTTGGCAAATCAAAACTGAAGTTCTGCTGTAAGACGGTGTCTTATGGACGGTGTCTTATGGGCCCTCTACATCTAGGAATAATGCTCTCAGGGAACATGATGCTGCTGACATGTGATTGTCATTTAACCAGACTGTAGGATCATTTAACATCGTAATGTCGTTTGTAGTCATGATGTTGCATTGCACAGTTGAAGCTGGAACGGATGCTGGCTGCTCAATGTTGTTGCATGTTCTGCTGCCATGGCAATGTGTAAAATAGGCAATGTTTTTGTTCCGACATGGACAATGAGCAGTAGTGCATGCCGTGGTGCATTTACAAGAATTTCTAGTGAACTTGTTGACTGGGTTGGTGCATTTGGCTGCCTCACTGAGCGAGATGGAGGTATCTTCGACGACAGTCACAGCTCCAGTATACTGTTGGAGGTTACCCGCCCTAATTGCTGTTTTCAACAGCCCAAATGCTGTCCCGGCAGTGTAAGTTGGTTGCTTGGGATCGTTGACTTTGTGTGTATCTTTGGCATGGCAATGGAGACTGGGTCACCAACATTAAAGACTTCAACCATAATGCGTCTTCTTTTGTTGTACTGTGATGACATTTTACCTGCATTGATGGTTGTCGCCTCATGGGCCTTTCAACGAACTGCCTGGCGCCGCCTAACAGCCTTAAGAGATTGCGACTTCAGGGAAGGCTGTGGTGGTTCAGGCATAGGCTCTGGAGAAGGCTGTGGTGGTTCTGGTAAAGGCACTGGAGATGTTTCATGTCTGGACAGTACAGCTCTAGAATTTGTGGTCTCCATGGATGACTGTTCATTTTGCTCGCAGGATGGCTGCAGATCTTCTTCGTTGATAATAGGTTCCGTGGTTCCAGGCAAGAGAGGAGCTGGTGGTGTACACCCAAACACCAAGCGATATGAGTGTTTTGATTGTTTCGTGGCGCTGACTGTTGAGCTTGAACATGATCTCAGGTAACCATGCAGACCACGGATAGTCTTCAGCGTCATCGAGTCCCTGTTCGGCCTTCATAGATGCTAACTTGTTCTCAACTTCCTGCTGAGTGACGAGGGCGGCCATTGACAAAGGCCACATCTCTGTTCCACACCTTCAGGAGGGCATGCATCACCTGGTTCAAGAACTCGCGGCCATTGTCACTGTGGAATATGCGTGGTGAACCCAAATAGGCCAAAACTCGTTCAGCAAACATCTTTGATACTTCGTCTGCTGATTTGGTAGCCAGTGGAAATAAGGTAAGGAACTTGGTGAAGTGATCCATGAAGAAGGCTATGGAGTGGTAGGTTCCATCTGGGCAGTGTGGCATGTCTATGAGATGTAGTTGAATTCTTGCCATGAAAGATCCTTCAATGATTGGCTGCAACGGAGGCTTGGTGATCAGTGGCTGGGCTAACTGACAGGTGGGACACGTCTTACAAAATGTCTGTATAGAAGAAAGCACGATTCCGTAGTAATGGTGCTGTACAAATTCCATGACTTTCTTGTAGCCGGCATGTTTCAGCTCATCAACATGCGCCTGTTTGGTAACATCATATAACTGGTCGGCATGAACAACTCGCAAATGACAAGTGGCTCCCTCTGTCTTTGATGCATCTGCATTTGGGACAACAAGTGCATCAACGAGTTGAAGTGCTGGAATATCAACTATGCCAAATTCCTTTTGTTTTCACCCAGTGTTTGAAATGCGCATCAATAGGATCACGAGGGTTCTTCAAGTGTTCCACTGTGGCATCGAACTTTTCTTTGGTGAGGACCAGCGATCGTTTTGAAGAAAAAATTGTCTCAAGTTGATCCTTGCATAACTCTGTGTGACGATCCATGATCTATGCAGCGTGCACAAAGAGAAGATCAATGATGTAAAGATTCACGGCTACGTGTAAATGTAACTGCAATTCAACTCTGAGCACAGTTCAGAAAGTGTCGCTTTTAATTCAGTAATAATCGTTGTCACGAGCAATCACCAGAGATTCTGATAATATTGAGTTTTGGCTGTCAGTCAGTTGTTGTTGTCAGTCTTTCCAAGAAACGGTAACTTTCAGAAATCGTTGTTGTCAGTCTTACCAAGAAAAGGTAACTCTCAGAAATTGTTGTTGCCAGTCTTTCCAAGAAACGGTAACTCTAAGAAATTGTTGTTGTCAGTCTTACCAAGAAACAGTAACTCTCAGAAATTGTTGTTGTCATTCTTACCAAGAAAAGGTAACTCTCAGAAATTTGGGAGTGTAAAAGTGCAATGAGAGGGGAAAGCAAAGCACTAAGAAACGAAACGCAAAAAGTCGAAAGAGAAAGGCTGCAGTTGTCCGGCGGTCTGTATGGGTGGGCCCAAAACAGCTTGGCCCATCTCAAGATGGTCATGCTTTCTGCGCATCATCATATGGTTCTGCGCCATCTTAGGATTGCGCTGATCGGCAAATGGTGCTTGCCATATATACCACCATCCACAAAATGGTTAATCTCTCTCTCTCTCTCTCTCTCTCTCTCTCTTGAAGATGAGAGTAGAAGTATTTCACCGCCGTTCAACCTGGATGTGGTTATATCTATTGGTCCCTTTATTGTACATGTTGCTGTGGGTTGTGTCTCTTCCCAAATCTAGGTTCGGGTTGGTCGTCTTTGTAACTAGGGAGCTTTTGAGCAAATTCATGCTTCTCCCACCTGCATCTTGGGTTCGGCTGGGTTTTTGCCCATTGGTCTTATCAGCTTGGACTAGCCTAGATCTAATGAGATTGTTTTCAGCTTGTAACTGGTTTTCTTCCATGTCCTTGCCTTCCATGCCCGTGCCACAGGTCTGGTAGGTTTCATGTTCATCATTTTATTTTCCACCCTTATTGGAACTGGACGTATACAAGTACCCGACAATGTCCAAGCCTTGCCTCCACCATCCACATCACGGCTTCAGCAGGGGCACTACTCTGTTGCTGATGTCCCGGCTGCCATGATGAATGTTTACATTGACCACTCATGAATGTCTTGGCCAGATAATTTTTTACTTAAACTTTTTTTTTTCAGCTATTTCGTGGAAACAGTGTTGACTCCCTTTGCGCTCAGCTGGACCTGCTGATCGGTATGCATGGCACCTCTTTGCATTTTTTTTATAGGAAATGTTCCAGAGCAAGATTTCACAATCACATAGCCTAGGCCCCTTGGCCCTCAGCTTATTTAAATGGCAGGGGCCCCACTGAGGTACTACTCCACTATAGACGTCCTGGCTGGCATGATGGATTTCCGTCATTTCATGAACATGACATGAGTTCGCCAGATTGGCCAAAGCTGCCCAAAATTTAGCGCTGGAGAAATTTTGGCACTTCTTCGTTTGTTACCCCAGTGGAGAGTATCAAAAATCAGTGTTAAGTGGCCAGTATTGAACTTAGTAATTATGGAATCGGTAGGTTAATTGGTTGACCAGAATGTCAAAAAAATTGTATTTTTTCTTTGCAGTGGCTATAGTTGCGGCAAGCAGTAACGATAGCCTCCCAGGCTATATTTACGGCGATCACAAACTGATGACATAGAACACATAATACAATGCCGGTCGCGGCTGTTCATGGCGGCCATAACTATAGCTAGCAAGTCTATTTACAGCAATCCCCAAACACTGACACCCAGCGACACTACTTTGTCAACGCCACATGTTGAGGCTGGGCTACATTGTACTTGTTGGCCTAAGCCTGTATGTATTATATTAAAAAGGCTTTCCATATCCTCATGATCCCCATCAATTCATCCTCCACTTCTCATGGTGTTTTGTTATGATTTGTCACAAAGAAAATATGGGCGTGCGTCCCATTTCTGCGTTCTCTAACTCGATTGTTCGCTAAAACCGCGCCATTTGTGGGATCACCCCGACACATAATACATCATTGAACATGGAATTGAATGCCGGTCGCTTTGATATACGAATTATGTAAAACAGACATACTTTAAAAAGAAAATTTTCGCTGGTTTTTTTTTTCAAATAAAAAAAGGGAAAAAAAGGCCTTTTCATTCCTTTCGAAAGCTTGAGACAATTCCACACATTAATATGAATACAGAACTGAAAAAGGTGGAATAGTTCAGTTCTCTACCGCAGCCGTAAACAATGGGATTTTATGAATGAAATTCCTATCCCTGTGGCTGCGGATCCGTAGCATGCCCGGCTATGATTATGATGGACTACTGAAGCGACGCTCAAAAATCTATCCAAGCAACCAAATAGACTGACTACAATGGCATGAAAGGTTAGTTTAACAACTGTTGTTTTGTTGTTTTTGTTAC
>JAOYNN010566423.1:0-13481 GCA_025770095.1 Goniobranchus kuniei
CTAGTATAATTAGGGCTCTACCCCTAATCCCCCTATACCCAGTCATGGGTTCGGGACTAACTTTACTTTACTTTATAGGATTCTGACACACGTTCTTTTTTACACATCCCGTTGCATTGTGACATACGTTCTGATTGATACATCCCTTAGCATTCTGACACACGGTGTGTTTAACACATCTATTGGCATTCTGACACACAATCTGTTTAACATATCCCATAGTATTCTGACACACGTTCAGTTTGACACATCCCATAGTATTCTGACACACAGTGTGTTTAACACATCCCGTAGCATTATGACAACCGTTCTGTGTAACATATCCGTTAGCAGTCTCACACACAGTCTTTTTGACACATCTCATAGGTTTTTGACATACGTTATCTTTACAACATCCCATAGCATTCTGACACACGTTCTGTTTGACACAACTCATAGCATTCTCACACACGTTCTGTTTGACATGTCCCATAGCATTCTTACACACGTTGTGTTTAACATATACCGTAGCATTCTGAAAGATAGTCTGTTTGACACATCCCATAGCATTCTGACACACATTATGTTTAACACATCCCACAGCTTTCTGACACACAGTCTATGTGATACATCACATATCATTCTGACAGACAGTCTATTTGATACATCCCGTAGCATTCTGACACAAAGTATGTTTAACACATCCCATAGCTTTCTGACACTCAGTCTATGTGATACATCCTATAGCTTTCTGACTCACAGTCTGTTTAACACATCACATAGCATTCTGACACAAAGTATGTTTAACACATCCCATAGCATTCTGACACACAGTTTGTTTAACACATGACATAGCTTTCTGACACAAAGTATGTTTAACACATCACATAGCATTCTGACACAAAGTATGTTTAACACATCCCATAGCTTTCTGACACACAGTCTGTTTAACACATCCCATAGCTTTCTGACACACAGTCTATTTGATACATCACATCTCATTCTGACAAACAGTCTGTTTGATACATCCCATAGCATTCTGACACAAAGTATGTTTCACACATCCCATAGATTTCTGACATACAGTCTATTTGATACATCACATAGCATTCTGACACACAGTCTGTTTTACACATCCCTAGCATTCTGAGACACAATCTGTTTTACACATCCCATAGCATTCTGACACACAGTCTGTTTGACACGTCCCATAGCATTCTGACACACGTTCTGTTTTACACACCCCATAGCATTCTGACACACGTTCTGTTTTACACATCCCATAGCATTCTGACACACAGTCTGTTTTACACATATAATAGTATTCTGACACACAGTCTGTTTATCACATCCCATAGCATTCTGACACACAGTCTGTTTATCACATCCCATAGCATTCTGACACAATTTCTGTTCAACACATCCCGCAGCATTCTGATACGAGTGCTGTTTAACACATCCCGTAGCATTTTGACACACGTTCTGTGTGACACGTCCCATAACATTCTGACACACCTTCCGTTTGACACCTCTCATAGCATTGTGACACACAGTCTTTTTAACACATCCCATAGCATTCTGACACACGTTCTGTTGGACACATCCCATAGTATTCTGACATACGTTCTGTTTAACACATCCCATAGCATGCTGACACACGTTCTGTTTTACACATCCCATAGTATTGTGACACACGTTCTTTTTGACACGTCGCATAGCATTCTGACACATGTTCTATTTGACACATCCCATAGCATTCTGACACAAGTTCTCTGTAACACATCCCATATCATTCGGGCACACAGTCTGTTTGACACATCCCATAGCATTCTGGCACACGTTCTTTTTGACACTTCCCATATCATTCTGGCACACAATCTGTTTGATACATCCATAGCATTCTGACACACAATCTTGTAGACACATCCCATAGAATTCTAAAACATAGACTATTTGATATATCCCATAGCTTCGTGACACACAGTCTGTTTGACACATTCCAAAGCATTTTTACACACAATCCGTTTGATACATCCCATAACATTCTTGCATACAGTCTGTTTGACACATCCCGTAGCATTCTGAAACACAATCTGTTTGACAGATGCCATAACATTCTGGCACGCAGGCTTTTTGGCACATCCCATAGCATTCTCACACACAGTCTATTTAACAGATCACATAACATTCTGGCACACAGTCTTTTTGACACAACCCATAGCATTCTCACACACAATCTGTTTGTCAGATCACATAACATTCTGGCACACAGTCTGTTTGACACATCGCATATCATTGTGGCACACAGTCTGTTGGACACATCCCATAACATTCTGGCACACGTTCTGTTTGACACAACCCATAGCATTCTGACACACGTTTTGTTTGACACGTCCCATAGAGTTCTGACACACAGTCTGTTTGACACATCCCATAGCATTCTGACAGACAGTCTATTTGATAAATCCAATAGCATTCTGACACACAGTCTGTTTGACGCGTCCCAAATCATTCTGACATACAGTTTATTTCATACATCACATATCATTCTGGCACACAGTCTGTTTGACACATCCCATAGCATTCTGGCACACAGTCTGTTTGTCACATCCCATAGCATTCTGATACAAAGTGTGTTTTTACACATCCCATATTAATCTGACACACGGTCTGTTTGACACATCCATAGCATTCTGACACACGTTCTGTTTGACACATCCCATAGCATTCTGACAAACAGTTTGTTTAACACATCCCATAGCATTCTGACACACGCTCTGTTCGACACATCCCATAGCATTCTGACATACGTTCTGTTTGACACATCCCATAGCATTCGACACACGCTCTTTTTGACACATCCCATAACATTCTGACACACGCTCTGTTTAACACATCCCATAGCATTCTGACATACGTTCTGTTTGACACATCCCATAGCATTCTGACACACGCTCTGTTTAACACATCCCTTAGCATTCTGACACACGCTCTGTTTGACACATCCGATAGCATTCTGACCCACGTTCTATTTGAGACTTCCCATAGCATTCTGACACACGTTCTTTTTTGACACATCCCGTAGCATTCTTTCACACAGTCTGTTCAACACATCCCGTAGCATTCTGACACACGTTGTATTTGACACTTCCAGTAGCATTCTGACACACGTTCTGTTTGACACATCCCGTAGCATTTTTTCACACAGTCTGTTCAACACATCCCTTAGCATTCTGACACACGGTCTTTTGACACGTCCCACAGCATTCTAACACACGTTCAGTTTGACACATCCCATAGCATTCTGACACACATTATGTTTAACACATCCCGTAGCATTCTTACACACAGTCCGCTTGAGACATCCCATAGCATTCTGACAAACAGTCTGTGTATCACGTCCCATAACATTTTGACACACGTTCTGTGTCACACAACCCATAGCATTTTAGCACACAATCTGGTTGACACATCCCATATCATTCTGGCACACAGTCTCTTTGACACATCCATAGCATTTTGAGACACAGTCTTGTAGACACATCCCATAGCATTCTGACAAACAGTCTCTTTCATACATCCCCGATAACTTTCTGACACACAGGCTGTGTGACACTTTCCCAAGCATTCTGAAACACATTCTGTTTGACACATCCATAACATTCTGGCACAATGTCTGTTTGACAGATCCCATATCATTCTGGCACACAGTCCTTTTGACACATCCCATAGCATTCTGACACAAAATCTGTTTGACACATCCAATAACATTCTGACACACTTTCGTTTGACACATCCCATAGCATTCTAACACACAATCTGTTTGACAGATCTCATAACATTCTGGCACACAGTGTATTTGACACATACCATAGCATTCTGACACACACTCTGTTTCACAGATCCCATAACATTCTGGCACACAGTCTGTTTGACATATCTCATAACTTTCTGGCACACAGTCTGTTTGACATATCTCATTGCATTCTGACACATAATCTGTGTGACATTTCCCACAACATTCTGGCACACAGTCTATTTGACAGATCCCATGCCATTCTAGCACACAGTCTGTTTGATACATCCTATAGCTTCCTGACACACAGTCTGTTTGACACATTCCAAGGCTTTCTGACACACAATCAGTTTGATACATCCCATAACATTCTTGCATACAGTCTGTTTGACAGATCCCATATCATTCTGGCTCACAGTCTGTTTGACACATCCCGTAGCATTCTGACACACAATCTGTTTGACAGATGCCATAACATCCTGGCACACAGTCTGTTTGACAGATCCCATAACATTCTCGCACACAGTCTGTTGGACACATCCGATAGCATTCTGACACACAATCTGTTTGACAGATGCCATATCATTCTGGCACACAGTTGTTTTGACAGATCCCCTATCAGTTTGGCACATAGTCTTTTTGACACAACACATAACATTCTGGCACAAGTTCTGCTGGACACATCCCATATGATTCTAGCACACAGTCTGTTTGATACATCCCATAGCATTCTAACACGCAGTCTATTTGATACATCCCATAGCAATCTGACACACAGTCTATTTCATACATCCCATAGCATTCTGACACACAGTCTATTTCCTACATCCCATAGCATTCTGACACACCGTCTATTTGATACATCCCATAGCATTCTGACACACAGTCTATTTGATACATCCCATAGCATTCTGACACACAGTCTATTTGATACATCCCATAACATTCTGACACACAGTCTATTTGATACATCCCATAGCATTCTGACACACAATCTATTTGATACATCCCATAGCATTTTGGCACACAATCTATTTGATACATCCCATAGCATTCTGACACACAGTCTATTTGATACATCCCATAGCATTCTGGCACACAGTCTATTTGATACATCCCATAGCATTCTTACACACAGTCTATTTGATACATCCCATAGCATTCTTACACACAGTCTATTTCCTACATGCCATAGAATTCTGACACACAGTCTATTTCCTACATCCCATAGCTTTCTGACACACAGTCTATTTCCTACATCCCATAACATTCTGGCACACAGTCTATTTGATACATCCCATAGCATTCTGACACACAGTCTATTTCCTACATCCCATAGCATTCTGACACACAGTCTATTTCCTACAACCCATAGCATTCTGACACACAGTTTATTTCCTACATCCCATAGCATTCTGACACACAGTCTATTTTATACAGCCGATAGCATTCTGACACACAGTCTATTTCCTACACGCCATAGCATTCTGGCACACAGTCTATTTAATACATCCCATAGCATTCTGACACACAGTCTATTTGATACATCCCATAGCATTTTGACACACAGTCTATTTCCCACATCCCATAGAATTCTGACACACAGTCTATTTCCTACATCCCATAGCATTCTGGCACACAGTCTATTTCCTACATCCCATAGCATTCTGGCACACAGTCTATTTCCTACATCCCATGGCATTCTGACACACTGTCTATTTCCTACATCCCATAGCATTCTGGCACACAGTCTATTTGATACATCCCATAGCATTCTGACACACAGTCTATTTCCTACTTCCCATAGCATTTTGACACACAGTCTATTTCCTACATCCCATAGCATTCTGGCACACAGTCTATTTCCTATATCCCATAGCATTCTGGCACACAGTCTATTTGATACATCCCATATCTTCCTGACACACAGTCTGTTTGACACATTCCAAAGCATTCTGACATACAATCCGTTTGATACATCACATAACATTCTTGCAAACAGTCTGTTTGACAGATTCCATATCATTCTGGCACACAGACTTTTTGACACATCCCATAGCATTCTCACACACAGTCAGTTTGACAGATCCCATATCAACCTGGCACACAGTCTGCTTGACAAATCCCATAGCATTCTCACACACAATCTGTTTGACATTCTGGCTCACAGTTTGTTTGACAGATCCCATATCAGTTAGGCACATAGTCTGTTTGACATATCCCATAGCATTCTTGCACACAGTCTATTTGACACATCCCATATAATGCTGGCACACAGTCTGTTTGATACATCCATAGCATTCTGACATACAATCTTGTAGGAATATCCCATATCATTCTGGCACACATTCTTTTTCACATATCTACAACATTCTGACACACAGTCTGTTTGACACATCCCATATCATTCTGGCACACAGTGTGTTTGATGCATCAATAGCATTCTGATACACAATCTTGTGGGAACATCTCATAGCATTCTGACACACAGTCTTTTTCACACATCCATAACATTCTGACACACAGTCTGTTTGACATATCCCATATCAATCTGGCACACATTCTTTTTCACATATCCATAGCATTCTGACACACAGTCTGTTTGACACATCCCATATCATTCTGGCACACAGTGTGTTTGATACATCCATAGCATTCTGGCAAACAAACTTGTAGTAACATCCCATAGCATTCTGACACAGTCTTTATCACACATCCATAGCATTCTGACACACAATCTGTGTGACACATCCCATATCATTCTGGCACACAGTCTGTTTGACAATCCCATATCGTTCTAGCACACAGTCTGTTTGATATATCCATAGCATTCTGACATGCAATCTTGTAGACAAATCCCATGGCATTCTGACACATAGTCTTTTAGATACATCCCATAGCTTCCTGACACACAGTCGTTTGACACATTCCATATCAGTTTGGCACATAGTCTGTTTGACACATCCCATAGCATTCTGGCACACGTTCTGTTTGACACATCCCATATCATTCTAGCACACAGTCTGTTTGATACATCCATAGCATTCTGACAAAACAATCTTGTAGACACATCCCATAGCATTCTGACACACAGTCTATTTGCTACATCCCATAGCTTCCTGACACACAGTCTGTTTGACACATTCCAAAGTATTCTGACACACAATCCGTTTGATACATCCATAGCATTCTGACACACAATCTTGTAGACAAAGCCCATTCCATTCTGACACATAGTCTAATTAATACATCCCATAGCTTCCAGACACACAGCCTGTATGACACATTCCAAAGCATTCTGACACACAATCCGTTTGATACATCCCATAACTTTCTTGCATACAGTTGTTTTGACAGATCCCATATCATATTGACTCACAGTCTGTTTGACACATCCCGTAGCATTCTGACACACAATCTGTTTCACAGATACCATAACATTCTGGCACAAAGTCTATTTGACAGATCCGATATCATTCTGGCTCACAGTCTGTTTGACACATCCCGTAGCATTCTGACACACAATCTTTTTGACAGATACCATATCATTCTGGCACACAGTCTTTTTGACACATCCCGTAGCATTCTGACACACAATCTGTTTGACACATCTCGTAGTATTCTGACACAGAATCTGTTTGACAGATACCATAACATTCTGCCACACAGTCTTTTTGATACATCCCATAGCATTCTCACACACAAACTGTTTGACAGATCCCATAACATTCTGGCACACAGTCTGTTTGACACATCCCATAGCATTCTAACACACAATCTGTTTGACACATCCCATAACATTCCTGCACAAAGTCTGTTTGACAGATCCCATATCATTCTGGCACACAGCCTGTTGGACACATCCCATAGCATTCTGACGCACAATCTGTTTGTCAGATGCCAGATCATTTTGGTACACAGTCGTCTTGACAGATCCCATATCAGTTTGGCACATAGTCTGTTTGACACATCCCATAGCATTCTGGCACACGTTCTGTTTGACACATCCCATATCATTCTAGCACACAGTCTGTTTGATACATCCATAGCATTCTGACAAAACAATCTTGTAGACACATTCCATAGCATTCTGACACACAGTCTATTTCCTACATCCCATATCTTCTTTTTGACACATTCCAAAGCATTCTGAGACACAATCCGTTTAATACATCCCATACCATTCTTGCAAACACTCTGTATGACAAATCCCATATCATTCTGGCGCACAGTCTGTTTGACACATCCCATAGCATTCTGACACACAATCTGTTTGACACATCCCATATCATTCTGGCACACAGTCTGTTTGATACATCCATAGCACTCTGGCACACAATCTTGTAGGAACATCCCATAGCATTCTGAAACACAGTCTGTTTGACAGTTCCCATAGCATTTTGACACACAGTCTGTTTGACAGATCCCATAGCTGCCTGACACACAGTCTGTTTGACACATCCAATAACATTCTGACACACAATCTGTTTGATACACCCCATAACATTCTGACACATAGTGTATTTGACACATCCCATAGTTTTCTGACACACAATCTTCTTCATAGATCCCATAACGATCTGACACACAGTCTGTTTGACAGATGCGATAGCTTTCTGATACCAGGTCTGTTTAACACATCCCATAGCATTCCGACACACACTCTGTTTGACACATCCCATAACATTCTGACACACAATCTGTAAGACAGATCCCATAGCTTTCTAACACATAGACTATTTGACACATCCCATATCATTCTGACACACAGGTAGTTTGACAGGTCTCTTAGCTTTCTGACACACAATCTGTTTGACACATTCCATAACAATCTGACACACAGTCTGTTTGAGAAATCCCATAGCATTCTGACACACAGTCTGTATGGCAGGTCGCATAGCTTTCTGACACACAGTCTGTTTCACACATCTCATAACATTCTGACACACAATCTGTTTGACAGATCCCATAGCTTTCTGACCCACAGTCTTTTTGAGAATTCCCACTTCGTTCTGACATACAGTCTGTTTGACAGATACCATAGCATTGTGACACGCATTCTGTTTGACAGATCCCATAGCTTTCTGACACACAGTCTGTTCGACACATCCCATAACATTCTGACACACCATCTATTTGACAGATCCCATAACATTGTGGCACATAGTCTGTTCGACACATCCCATAGCATTCTGACACAAAGTCTGTTCGACACATCCCATAACATTCTGAAACACCATCTATTTCACAGATCCCATATTATTCTGGCACACAATCTGTTGGACACCTCCCATAGCATTCTGGCACATAGTCTATTTGAAACATCCCATATCATTATAGCACACAGTCTGTTTGCCACATCCCATAACATTCTGGCACACAGTCTTTTGACAAATCCATAGCATTCTGACACACAGTCTATTTGACACATCCCATATCATTATGACATACAGTCTGTTTGACACATCCCATATCATTCTGGCACACACTCTGTTTGACACAACCTATAGCATTCTGACACACAGTCTGTTTGACACATCCCATAGCATTTTGACACACAGTCTGTTTAACACATCCCATAGCATTTTGACACACAATCTGTTTGAAACATTCCATAGCATTCTGACACACAGTCTGTTTGACAGAACCCATAGCATTCAGACACACAGTCTGTTTGACAGATCCCGTATCATTCTGGCACAAAGTCTATTTGACAAATCTCATAGCATTCTGACACACAGTCTGTTCGACACTTCTCATTTGATTCTGACACACAGTCTGCTTGACACATCCCATATCATTCTGGCACACAGTCTGTTTGACACATTCGTAGCGTTTTAACACGCTGTCTATTTTACATATCCGATGGCATTCTGCCACACAGTGTGGTTGACAGATTCCATAACATTCTGACACACAGTCTGTTTGACAGATCCATAGCATTTGGATACACAGTCTGTTTGACACATCCCATACCATTCTCACACACAGTCTGTTTGACACATACCATAGCATTTTGACACACAGTCTGTTTGACAGATCCCATAGCTTTCTGACACACAGTCTTTTTGAGACATCCCATAACATTCTGACACACAGTCTGTTTGACACATACCATAGCATTTTGACACACAGTCTGTTTGACAGATCCCATAGCTTTCTGACATACAGTCTGTTTGAGACATCCCATAACATTCTGACACACAGTCTGTTTCACACATACCATAGCATTTTGACACACAGAGTGTTTGACAGTACCCCTAGATTTCTGACACACAGTCTGTTTGAGACATCCCAACATTCTGACACACCGTCTGTTTGACAGATCCCATTGCTTTCTGACACACAGCCTGTTTAACACATGACATAGCATTCTGACACACACTCTGTTTGACACATCCCATAACATTCTGATACACAATCTGTACGACAGATCCCATAGCTTTCTGACACACAGTCTGTTTGACACATCCAATAACATTCTGACACACAGTCTTTTTGACACATCCCATAACATTCTGACACACAGTCTTTTTGACACATCCCATAACATTCTGAGACACAGTCTGTTTGACAGATCCCATAGCTTTTTGACACACGCTCTTTTTGACAGATCCCATAGCTTTCTGACACACAGTCTGTTTGAAACATCCCATAACATTCTGACACACAGTCTGTTTGACAGATCCCATAGCTTACTGAAATACAGTCTGTTCGACACATCCCATAACATACTGACACACAGTCTGTTTGACACATCCCATAGCTTTCTGACACACAATCTGTTTGACACATCCCATAGCATTTTGACACACAGTTAGTTTGACAGATCCCTTAGCTTTCTGACACACAGTCTGTTCGACACATCCCATAACATTCTGACACACAGTCTGTTTGACAGATCCCATAGCTTTTTTACAGTCTTTTCGACACATCCCATAACATTCTGACACACAATCTGTTTGACAGATTCCATAGCTTTCTGACACACAGTCTTTTTGACAGATCCCATAGCATATTGACACACATTCTGTTTGACTTATCCCATATAATTCTGACACACAGTCTGTTCGACACATCCCATAACATTCTGACACACAGTCTGTTCGACACATCCCATAAAATTCTGACACACAGTTTGTTTGAAACATCCCAAAACACTCTGACACACAGTCTGTTTGACAGATCTCATTCCTTACTGAAACACAGTCTGTTCGACACATCCCATAACATTCTGACACACAGTCTGTTTGACACATCTCATAACATTCTGACACATAATCTGTTTTACAGATCCCATAGCAGTCTGACACGCAGTCTGTTTGACAGATCCCATAGCATTTTTAAACACGTTCTGTGTGACAGATCCCATATCTTTCTGACACACAGTCTGTTTGACAGATCCCATAGCTTTCTGACACACAGTCTGTTTGACAGATCCCATAGCATTTTGACACACAGTCTTTTCGACACATCCCATAACATTCTGACACACTGTATGTTTCACAGATCCCATAGCATTTTGACACACAGTCTGTTGGACAGATCCCATAGCTTTTTGACGCACAATCTGTTCGACACATCCCATAACATTCTGGCACACAGTCTGTTCGACACATCCCATAACATTCTGACACACAGTCTATTTGACAGATCCCTTAGCTTTCTGACACACAGTCTCTTTGACACTTCCCATAACATTCTGACACACGGTCTGTCTGACAGATACCATTGCTTTCTGACACAAAGTCTGTTTGACAGATCCCATAACATTCTGACACACTGTATGTTTCACACCTCCCATAACATTTTGACACACAGTCTGTTTGACAGATCGCATAGTTTTCTGACACACAGTCTGTTTGACAGATTCCATAACATTCTGACACAATGTGTGGTTGACACATCCCATAACATTCTTACAGACAGTCTTTTTTTTAGAAATCCCATTGCAGTCTGACACACAGTCTGTTCGACACATCCCATAACATTCTCATACACAGTCTGTTTGACACATCCCATAGCATTCTGACACACAGTGTTTTTGAGAAATCCCATTGTATTCTGACACGCAGTCTTTTTGAGAAATCCCATTGCATTCTGACACACAGTGTATTTGACATATCCCATACCTTTTTGACACACAGTCTGTTTGCACATCCCATACAAGTCCTACGCTCAATCTGCTTGACACTCACATACAAATCTGACTTATAGTCTGGTTGACACGCAACCTAGTATTCTGGCACTGTCTGTTTAAAAAGTAAACGATTGCTTGCATTCCTGTTCCACATTGAAATGAAGAAAATGTGGAAGAAACATTGCACTACCCATTCTCTGTTGTAGTTTCAAAAATATTTCGGCTGAACTTATCTGTTTATATGTTATTGTATCAAGCACTCCCTTTTACTTATTTGGTGTGATGATTAGCGTGGCATCAGATGACCCTTCAAATCTTTTTCTATAATATCGCCTTGGCGTGTATTTTTCACCTCCTGGTAGTATGAGCTTTATGAAAATTAAATAGTACACATTAAGTTACAAGGTGTGAATTGTGCCCGACAGGGAAATGCTTTGAAATCACATATTTTTGTATCAAACGGTGAAAACAAGACATGCACCGATTGATAGAAAGACAGACACCATTCAAGAGAGGAAAACATGCACTGATTGGTTGGAAGACATGCACGGATTTTAAAAAGGGAAACATAAATTGATTGAAAATATAACATGCGCCGATTAAAATGAAAAATGCATCGATCAGGAAGAAGGCATAAACCGAGTAGACAAGGCGAAGAGAAGCATCCAAATACCCGCCTTTGCTCACAAACTTCACCACCACTCGACTCGGTTTGTTTTGTTATCACCAACAGCAACAACGTCGCTATGTCCGACACCAAACGTTACGCGGTAGCTACTTTGGTACAGAGAAAATTTGGCACGTTCCGGGAGCTTTGAGCCTGGTTGGTGGAGAGGCTGGAAGAACTTGGTGAGGAAGAACGGTCATGTCATGAAATATGAATGACACGCGAGGTGGACAACTCAATTTCTGATGTTCCATCGGCACAGCATCGAGGAGGCAAATTATTATGAATTGTCTCCCTTCCATTTCACGGTTTCTTGTGGAAGATTGGACTGAATGAGCAAAGGGAATAAGTGGCCAGGCCTTCGGGAAGATCTACAAATTGTACAAGGAGGGCAGACGAGTAAGCGGGATGGTGTCGACTGAATGGTCGTTTGTAATAGCTGGAATGGCTTGTAGGATAGATTATGAATAGGTCGATAGTATAGGGGTACAATAATATGAGTTGTGATGAGGTGAAAACTATTTGCAAGAGACGATGAAACAGGTTAAAGCATTTTTATTGTCGAAATGTAATGGATGAAGAAGAAGAAGAAGAAGAAGAAGAAGAAGAAGAAGAAGAAGAAGAAGAAGAAGAAGAAGATCAGCAGCAGCAGCATTATTGCTTTTAAATAAGATGTTAAGACCATGCAAGTTAATTTGTAGTCATATTTCTCAGCTTTCTCTGTATGTATAGTATGAGAAGTAGTTTATGCTGTATATTGTATGTATATATTGAATAGAATGTACCTGTACCAATGTTTGCATTTGTTTATATTTGAATTGTATTTCCTTCGGCCTCAAATTTAGGGGGGGGGGGGAGGTCGGGATATAAATAAACTACATAATTATCATTATTATTAT